>VZTH01009368.1:280122-321475 GCA_013397815.1 Aleadryas rufinucha
CAAGCCTCATCTTTCAGGTCTATTCATGTTTAACATTGGAAAAACCCTCACAAATGTCACTAATGCTAAATAAAGAGAAGTGTTAGCGTGAAGGGAGAAAAAAAATCCTTAATCTAGACTAAGTTGCATATTCAAAGAGTCTTGTAAATATTCTCCTCATAACCAGATCTTAAGTACAGTCCTACCAAAAAGACATTTTAAGAAATCCTTCTTAGCTACCTTTCAACACAGTTAAAGCACAACTTTATGCCATCATAATTTGCATTAGCTTTGTTTAAAAAGCTTTTTAACTATTCTAAGAACTCAGTATTTTAGATTAAAAGATTTTTCTATCATTTCCGTCCCACATTCTTCTCCATCCAGAACTACTCTATACATCCAATTGCTGGATGTAACACACTATGACCATGCTACTCTCTAAACATTCTAGATATTTTCAATAATAAAGATAAATAGAAAAGAGTTAATATACAGGTTATATTTTACAATGTTTGCATCCAAGCTGTAAACTAATGTTCTTTGAACTATTTACCCTCCATATACAAAAAGAATGAAACACCTTTCAAACACTGTGGGCATATGATTCAAAAACCATTAAACTGAAGGCATTGAAGTTCACTCTACAACACTTCCTTCACCTCTTCAGAAGTAGTTATTAACTAAAAAAAAGCAGGAGGTCCCCCCCTCGCCCCCATTTCTTCTATTTCCAGACTTTTCTCAATAAAGAGGGATTTAGCTGTTGTAACAAAAAACCAAAAAAATTCTTCATCTTAATGCAAACCAGCAAAGCCCAGAGAATATGAAAAACAGTTGGTTTAAAAATGAGAATCGCTTAGCTTATCAGTTTACTGCAGTCCTTAGGAACACCTGTGTTAGTCGAGAGGCCCTTGGAAAATGAGCCTGATGTAACCCTGCTCACCAGCCAGCTGATGCGCACAGAAGGGACAGGCTGCATGAAAAGTGTGAGTACCATGAGGAAGAGGAATTTGGGACCAATACGCAGTTGTCTTTTCTGAGCACACGTGTCCACACGGGCTGAATGCATGAGTTGGAGGTCCGGCATCCACATAAAATCCCGCTTCACACCCGAGCCACAGAGGCACGTAGGGGCCGACGGAGCGGCACATGGGGCACTCGCGGTCCTTGCCGTCCCTCTCCTCTTTGTTCCCCCAATTGTGGTAGCCATGCACGTGGCCGCAGTTCAGGTACACCCACGGCTGCTTTTCGTCTACAACATCTTTTCTCTTCATGCTGGGGAAGGCCAGGGTGTTGAAGCCCACGGGGCACTGGGGCCTGGCTGCGTTGATCTCCTGCCTCAGAGCCTCCAGGTGCTTGACGGTCGGCGTGCGCGAGAGCCCCTCGGCCGTGCGCCACAGCAGCGTCGCCCCGCACAGGTCGATCAGGGAGCCGTCCTGCAGCTGGTTCGTCTCGTTCTCAACCTTGACATGGACATGGACACAGAGAGCTGTCACCTAAGGGTCTCTGAAGAGTGATAACGTGCACTTCCACAATGCCAATCTGCCTGGAAGATCCATCAAAGTTTCAAGCAGCTTCTGACTCTCTACATCAGACACCCACAGACACCCCAGTATCAGCTTCTCTCTGCCCTATTTTTTTTTTTTGACAAAACCCCACCCCAACATCTTAACAGATTAATATGTGCGTTAAAATAGACCACACTGAGTCAAGAACAGCTCCTCTCCCATCTTAACAACTCCTCTCTATTCCATCCTTATAGCACTCCCAACTATGTTACCTGAAACGCCTCTAGGAGCAGCACAAGCCTGGTTTAGTCCTGCATCATATTTTAGACTGTTTTCTTAAAACACCCCTTTACACATGGCTTTCCCCTGCTCCAGTTAGCACTCCTAGCTAAATATGTCACTTAAAGTGTTCAGTGTAGCATTTCTCATTGCTGAAACATCCCAAGTCACACCAAACCCAAATATCTCCTGAAAATGTCACCAATGCTTTGGAAACAAGGGGAAGAGGGAAAACTCAGAATGCCAACATGGAAATGAATATCCAATAAAATTATAACTATAGAATAATGAAGAATAAAAAAGGAAAAGTGGGAAAACCAGGAAAATACTTGTAGAATGTGCACAGGCCTAGGAGAGTTTGCAGAAATACAGAGTAGATTGGGAGCTCAATTTAGGAGAGCAGCCTAGCTGTGCAATTAAGTACTACTTCGCAGATAAACTCAGTCAGTTATTCAGGTTGAGCAAGACACCTTTGTACATGCAGACAGACACATAAAAGGCAGTGTAACTAATTGCAGAGTTGACAACTACACGGAATTCCAGCAGATTCCAGCTCTATGCCCAAACTATACCCCTTATGGCTGCACCATTTTAAACAGGTTGCATAAAACACTGGTCACTCCTCTCACCATTTTTCCCCTCTGTTGAGCTGATCTGGTTTCACGGAGGCTGAACACATTCCCACACACAGAAATCTCTCTCCACACCCCTGGCTTGGAGTCTTCTGTGAATCCATTACGAGGATGCATAACAAGAACTCCATTTGTTGTTAGTCCATCCATTTGCCCATCTGATGTCTTCCACTTTGCAGCTTTCTCCTAAAAAAAATTAAATCAATGAGAACTTTTAATTTGGCTGAAGTGGAACTATGAATTAGTTTAAAAAATAAGTCTGCACTGAACTTTTAGCGAAAAAAAAAAAGAGAAAAATAATTCCCTTACCCCAAGAAAAATGTTTTTTGAGGAGTCAAATCCTGCAGCATATATTCTTGCTGTAAAGGGAGGGTTTCGTTCACATATGATTCTGCAGGCAAACCTTGATATAGTGCTCTGCACAGACTGTGTATCTGAATTACTCTGACTCCCAGGAACTGTATCTGTTACTACGAAGTCTATAGGACTCTCTGTTGACCGACCAATCTGGAAAGGGATTAAAAAAAAAACTGGTCAGAAGTTTGTCTTTGGGTCTAGGAATATTCAAATTCAAAGCAGTTAAAAGCAATGACACAAAAATCATGATGTTACAATTTAAAGCATTCCTGTCCACCCATCTATCAGTTTAGGTTTCTAAAGCCTCATCTGAATTGATGAATTTTTCTGCCTCCAAATGATCACAGTTATTCTGAAAGCTGGGTACAGCCAAATGAAGGAAGGAGAAATAAAATGATGTAATTAAGTCAGTTCTGAGATGATTTCCCATTGAAGGCCTTTTCATCAGAGAGGTTACACTCAGATCAGGCAGATCAGCTGCAGTAGCACCAAAACAGCCAGGGAACAGCAGTCAGAGGGAAGAAAACTGGCATTCAGTCACTTTGCATGCCCAGAACATTCTGAACAGTGCCAGACTAAGTCAAGGTATAGGTGTATGAAAATCAGATTATGTGAGCTGTCTTTTCAGCTCTGGCGGGCACTGAGGAGCAGCAAACCTTTTGTGCAAGACCAGGCCCCAGGTGGTTGTGGCAGAGAGGGGCTACATTTACACACTCAGAACACAAGAATGTAACATCTAACTACAGTCAGGTTTTCTTGGTAGCAGGGAACCGTGAGTTTTGCAGTCCCACACAACTGTACTGAGTTTGATAGAACTGCATGGGTATCACTGCTTTTCCAGTCAACTTGTCCTTTTCCTTACAAAGTAAGAAGAAAAGTAATAACCCTTACCCAAACACCCACATAGCTGGGTTTAAAGCCCCCTTACACACTACTGCTCACTCACTTCCAGAGCTCTCAGGCTCTTTGAAAATAGGTGGTTATATTAAGACTGATTAACTGCTGAGCAAGAGACCCAAAAGCTTGAGGTGCTTTTTGGTGAGGGCTGGAGAGCTTTCATGAGACTAAAACTGCTTTGTCAGAATGTATTTCTCTATTACTTCTTAGGCAGGATAACCCGTGAGTACACAGGGACTGCCAGGGGCGATTTCAGAGCAGCACACATGCCAGAGCATGCCTGAAGAGAGAACACTCACACTGACAATAGCTTATGCTGCAGTGATTTCATTACAGTCCTTTTGCTCTGTTGTAAGTATTCGCAGTTGCAAAGCAGCTTCCTCCACCACTTCCCAACACCTCCCACCTCCTTAGATCCTACAGTAGCGTCACAGCTAAATGCTGTGACAGCAAAATTCTTTGACATAAACTAGTGGCAACAATGAGGGGGGGAAAAAAGCTATGCAAGATCACAGTCTGGGAATCAGAGAGAACAAAGCACACATTAAAAAGAACCCTAAAACAAACCCCTTCCTTTTGAGAAAAACAGGAAACAATTATAAGATATGAGGGCACACCACAGCTGCAAATGTGTTTGTGGTCCCTTCTCATACACACAGGAACTGCAGCAAAGTTGTGAACTGCCAGCATCAGCACTGAGGCTCCTCTCTTCACATCTCCCAGTGCTTTAGACATTTCTGGGTTTGCTTAAAGAAGTTCAGAGTATTTTTCATATTAGTTGTGCCAAAAGCTTTCCCGTGTTTCCACACTGTATTTCTTCTACCCTGTCTCCAACTGGCTGATCCCAAATCCCTTTGTAAATGCCAGAAGCAAAGTTCCAAGCACTTAAAGAGAACAGTGCCCTTTATTCTTCATTTTGCAAGGAGGGACTAGGAGACAGATTATGCGACTTGCAGACCAGCAATCAAAGGCAAAACCATAAACTTGAACATTAGTCACAAAAAATCTGAACTTTCACCTTTGCCCAAGTCTAAAGGAGATGTACAGACACACAGCCTTGTTTATAGGATGGCCTTGGGAATGAAAAGAATTAAATTGCTCTGAACAGTGAGCGCAGAAACTGACACACACAAACTCTTGGGTCTGAGGGAAAAGCCTGCTGAGAGGATGCCTTGTTTGAAACTACCAAAAGTGAGAATACACTTACACATTTACTTCACATACCTGGAACATATCTGTGTTGCTGTCATGTGTATATTCAACTACTACTGTCTGGGCCCGAGACAAAGTGTAAGATATGCTGTGTTGGTCCTTATTACTTATTGCCTATGGAAAAACGCCAAATATTATTGAACCAGTACACAATAATTCTACAGTATATAGCAGCAAAGCAGACAATATATATATATATATAACACCAGGCTCTTGTGCTAATTAATGCATTAAGGCAGATGGTTGTTAATGACACACCTGTAGTTAAACTTCACAAAACCCAGTCCTGGCCATTAAAAAAAAGCTGCAAGATTGATTCAGCAACAGACCAAACTGGTCTCTTCACCACATGCTGCAACTAAATAATCAGGGCATATTATTAGTCATGTTTTGTGTTAAAGAAACACCGGCCTGAACACAAAAGGACAAAACAACCAAATGCAAAGGCTAAAACTGAATGTAACACCTTCATGGCCATCTCAGCATGAACTTGGCCAACAGCAAGGTGAGGACAAAAACTTAGGGACTTCATTCTAAAAACAGGATTTGAGTTAATACTAAAATCAGTAATGACTGATTTAAAATATACAGACAAAAAAGTGGTGGTAAATAAGGTAAAATGGAGAAACTCAACATAGGTTGCAGAAGTTGTAGCAAAGGTTTCAGTTTGTTAGTCTAGATGTTCATTCTGCAATTACCTACTAGGAACTGACAAACACTTGTAAAGGTGCTGCTAAACAGCACTTACCAGACCATAAAAAACTTGCAAAAATAAATGTTCTTTTCACAGATCTCCTATGATCGTTATTCTTCTACAAGAATTTTGGTTAGTAAAATGCTTTTGATTTCAGAATACTTTATAGCATTCCCTGAATTTAGGGTCAATATCCTTAAGCATCAAGGTGTTCTGGGAGTCAAACACTTAACACTACCATATTTGTTTAAAAGCCTGATCTTGTCACTGACAATTTCTAAATAACCACTAAGCATCCTCAAATTCCATTGTTTTAATAGAAATGCTCATTAGTTATTGAACAGAATTGCACACACACTGAATAGCTACAATACAGATATATTTCATGGTAATACCTTAGCTATAATGTATTAGTTTTAACATAAAATACAGTTCAACTTCAGGGCCTAAGTCCTTCCTTTACTGCTTCGTAATGGGAACTCTGATTACAAGCCCCATGAAACATGCCCTGCAAAACCCACCTGGTCCTGATCCCTGGGGAACTCCTACTCATTGGATGGAGCAGCAAGTGCACGTGGAGCTTTGGCAAAGGATCATTTAAAAGTCAGCTGCACGTGAAGCAGTTAGTCCTAAAGCAGAGCGAGTGCAAAACCACAAAGTCTAGAATAGATGTCTGTAGTAAGTTTGGAAGGAAGACAAAATAGAAAGTGTTTTATGACTAGCCTGTGCCCAGAACATTCATGTTTCAAAACTAATTTTCTTTTCTGGCCATGGCAAGGACTAGGCACCAAATCTTCTTTGCTGAATTGTTTCTTGCTAACCCTGGCAGGTACTAAAAAACTTTGGATAAACACAAACCATTCTTTTCACAGGCAGAACATTATGCTGTTTAAACTGTTTCCTAACAGCTCTTTGGATGGCACTAAGAGAAATGAGACGGACTTAAGCAGAGAAATGGAGCTTACCTTCGCTGCTTGAGGGGTACAGGCAATGTGCACAGTGCTGGGTTTCACCCCATTTGCCTTGGGCCTTTTAAATAAAGCAAACCTACTTTTCCTTCTTCCTCTATCTCCATTTGGGAGAGATCCATTGTACCTATCAAAAAGCACAGGAAAAGAACAAACTCCATCATTCCTGTGTTGCTTGGCTTCTCATGAGATACAGACCCACAAGAACTTTCATTCTAAGCACCAGGTATTCTTAATTAGTATAGTGTTATTAATTACAGATTTTCAATTAATCACATTTCAAAATCCAAGAACACAATACCCAGAATTATACAGCATAGAAAACCCTCAGACTCTTACGCACAAACACTTACCCCAATACAATCAGTTCACCATATTTGACTGGTGCTTTTGATGGATGATTTTCTTGATCAGGAGAAAACATGAGCTTAGCTAATGACTTCTCAAATTTCAGGTCTCTGATCAAGAGTTGTGGCACACTTTTTTCATTATTTCCTGTAAAAATAAAATGAAAATTAAGTGTAAGCGAAAATACTCTACTCCAATTACACAAACTTGCACACCAATCTGATATAGTAGGTACAATATTTTGTGTTTTCCATGTTTTGGTTTTGCCTGAAATAATTTTAAAAAACATATATAAAACCGCATGAATTAAGGTTGCATTGCCTTGAAGAACTGCCAGATCACAAAAAAAAATGCACTTGGAAAATTCCACTATGGCCTTAAAACATACATATTTGTTTTCCTCCATGCCACTTTTTAGAATAAATGATACATAGTTTCATTTACTATATTTCATTCAGCTATTGAGAACTAGAGCCAGATAGGCATTAAATTTAAAGAAAAAAAACCACAAAGCAAGACCAGTCCATTACCTAGAGAGGCAGAAGTTTTCATGGGAAGTGTCTAATTCAGAGCTTTCCAAGAAGTTTCTGGATATGCAGATGGAAGGCAGTTGTATGACAATTTGATATCGAGCCTACCATGAAAGTTTAGGGTGTGTAATGTGATCTCTCATGTTTAGCCAGAGACAGAAGTGATATAAACATCTGTTTGAAGATTTCCTGAGGGAATTCCACATAACTCCTAGTGGAAACAGTCTTGAAGTGCATTTTTTACTCAGACTTCTGCTTTGAGGAGCAGTTCATATTGTATTTTTTACAGCTTCTCATTAGTAGCATTTCCAGACACTTTTGACCTATGCAGCTCATCTCTGACCTTCCTCTAGAGAAAGCCTATCCAGCAGAGCTCTTGCTTGATAAAGAATAAAGGTGATAAGAGCCTGTTTGAGGCTTTCTTTAACAGAAATAAGAACATTCCCTTGGTTCTTCCAGGTGAGTTTTCATACCAACTCAAAGAGCTACTAATCTTTTTTAGTACTGATGGTTAACATTCTGCCTTCTGTGCAAATGCACTTTTTGACCCACACAGCACTTTTTGAATCCTGTCATCAACTTTGATCACAACTACAATGCTGTATCTCCACTTTCTTCTACCTTAACTAGACCATAGTTATTAGCAGAACAGATGTCATCATGCAGATTTTATCCATCCTCATGTTATGTCGTAAGAACAAAGAAAAGGATGTGGCACTGCTTGACAGCCTGCTCACGTTTGTTCAGAAGCTGACGCAAAGATCCCTCTACTGACCTTACCTCTACACCATCTCCTAGTTTTTGCTCCTTCACAGAGAAGCTCGGCCTTCAACATGTTTTCTCAAATCTACAAATTCATATTCAGCATGCATATGTTGATTGCCATCTGCAATCAGCTCACAGTGCTCTCTAAAAGCTCAAGTTTGCTCCTTCATGCTATTCCATATAGTTGGGAGTGCTTCTCACAAATACAGGCAAAGACATCCCACTGTCCTCAAAACATTTGCTATGATGCCTGCAGAATATACCCAGGAGACTAAATAGAAACCCTTTTGTTTCTCCTTTCATTTCTCATTATTTTCCAAATCTCTTTTGTTTTTCAAGTCTGGGTACTATAGATTTCATAGTGCTTGAAACAAGTTAACTGCAGCCTGTCTTTATGGCTAGCACACACATAACATCACAACAGTACTGAGAGATGTGTGAGTGCATGGCAATAAACCCGATTTGCACAACACTGCTGAGAAGTGTCTGTGTCTCATCTCCAGGACAGCGACATCAAGCTATTTCTGCTGCCCGGGAAGCAGTGAGCACTTTCACTCGGCAGCTGTCCTGCTTCAAGCCTTAGGGTACCCATCGCTCAGCTGGTGCTGAAAGTGCATTTTACTGATCCAACAGTCTCCCTCTGTCACACAGGAACAGCAGCAGTGGCACAGGAGAGAGTCAAGGAATATAGTTTGCTCCAAAGCATTTCTAGATTGCTGACCCAAGTGTAGCGGTAACTCCCATGGGATTGTGAGGTTACTCACAGTTGTAGGTTTTGCCTTTAAAATCAATATATAAAGACAATAAAGACATTAAAACAAACTTATCACATGAAAAGGTGACCTTAAATCTTTATGATGCCAGTAGTCACAACACATTGAAGTGGAGATTGCCCCATTCGATAAAGAGAGCCCCACAACATTAACTGTGTTCACAATTTTCCTGTCTTCCAGGGTCCTCCTTGCCTCCTGGCATCACACCCTGCTTTGGAGCGCCACACTCTCTGAAACTATGTGCCTGTGAACACATCTCAGGGCTGCTTTACTGACGTTAATACTGAACTATATAGATCCCAGTGTTTAATAGTGCTCAGCTCTTCAGACACATTTCCCTTCTGAAGTATTTCTACTTAAGAAGCGAGTATAAATCTTCATAATTTATCTGTATATAAAAATAAGGATGTATTTTCTATGAAGTATTTTTACGATCAACTTCAGCATTTCTTGTTTTATTTTAAAATCTTCTTGCATTATAGTTGCTTGTGTAGTTGTCTTCTAAAAGAGCTCATGTTCTCATCTCCTTCCCCACATGATTAACCTATTTTCTGCTTGAATATTGATCTCCTCAACAGCCTCTCCCCTGCAATTCAGTCGTCTTCACATACAACTAATTTCATCTCGGCCAACAGCTGTCCTCTGCCTTGACATTTAGCAACTCACAAGAAATACTGCCACGAAACCTACAGCAGTGCCTATTAGGAAACGGCATAGGACTAGGAAATACCATGACACAGTAACCAAAGATTTAAATAGTATAACCCCGCATTACAGTGTTAGATAAAGAGCTAATCCTTTCACTTGGAGAAAGTGGGAAGGCAAACATTAAAAATAACTTTAGCCATTAGTACAAGAACAGGTTTGGTGCAGCTTCTCCTCTTCCTCTGTTCATCCAAGTGAACAATTTTAATGGGAAACTAAAAAAATACATGTCTCAGTCTGAGTCAGCTTCAGAGTCTCATGAAAGTAACACGTGAACAGTTAAAGGAGACTCTAAAGCATTACCTGCACAAGTAGCCAGAGAACTGTGCAGAAATGATAAAAGGGGTCAGCAGTTCCCAGGGACAGATTCCAGCAATACAAGGAGTTATACAGAAAATCTCAGTATAAGGAAAGATGTCCCACATCTATCGTTCAGCTCCTCTTTAAAACATATTCTTTTGCTTTACATTTAAAGAAATCCACTCAAGTTTATTTTGCACGTGATGGAAATCCACTTCTTAAGGAAGGTTTGAGCATTAGAAATCTAGAGCCATCATTAATAACACAGCTCGCTCACCTACTTTCAAAAGTCTGGCTGGAATGTTTTAACTTCATTTTTTTTTTAAAAATACATCTCAGAACCTTTATGAGTTTCACACACCACTTTCACAACTCCTACACCCCCAGATTACTTCAACTCAAGCACATACAAAATTCAGCACTCCTAAAAAAAATAATCAGTCCAACATACAGACTACTTCTCATCCAGTGTGATAGGCCTGGTGCACTGCACCCAAAAGGAAAATATTTTTGTTCCCAGAAATAAAAAAGATCAATTATATCCTTCCAATGAGGTCCTGAAGATCAGTCCAAGGGAAATTTCATGTCTGCGAATAAAACTCAAGTGCTATCCCACTAGAGACGAGTCTAATCTGCCATGGGATAATGTCTCCACTGAAACAGAGCAGGCTTAAGAATCATTTAAAGCTGAATGAAGTACTTACTGGAAGGAATGCTGCTGAGTAGAAGAAAAGGATCCACTAAAATATATAATGGGCCTTCTCTTGTAGTATAATCTGATCAGTTTTTATTCCTACAGTACTACAGGAGACTTCTTCAGAAAGTTACAAAAGGCTAATCAAAAAGACAACTTGGCTCTGAAGTGCCAGTACACAGCTAAGGAACGAACTGTTTGAACAAAATACATGCAAGTTACATTTTTTCTGCTTTGTGCAGCAGCATTTCCAGACATCAGTGGAACAGGCTTCATTGGAGCAAGCTCTGAACAACAGACTCTTTTAAACTTCTCCAAGAACCTTCAACACTGATAAGGAATAAGATGTCAATTACAAGATCCCATCTCATCCAATGTTCTTCCAAAAATCATACAACTGGCAGCAGCAAACATTTCATGTGAAGATCTCTGCTTCTGCCACAGAGAAGAGACTGAAGCCTGAAACCCCTTACCTTTGCACAGTCCTGTAATATGGATTTGAAAAGATTTTGTGAGTAAAGCAACTTGCATGGCTAAAGGCGAGAACAACTGTTTGCAGTTAGCCCCAAACCACAACAGGTACCAGGTAAAATCCTCCAGTATCAAAAATAGGAAACTGGAACAGGAAGAACTCATGAACAGGTAATAAAAACAGGTTTTTATTCTTAGCACTGGATCCTCTGGGGGCAGCAGAAAGTTCAATGAGGATAACTTGCTCAATACTATCACGTGCAACTGTTTTGAAGGACTGGAAAGTGATAAGAGCTAAATTGAGAAAAGCATTTAAAATTTGTTTGAGGAATGTAAGTCTGGTTTCTTACAAGCCTTCCTCTTCTCCAGTACTCGCTAAAGTCACAGAAGGCACAGACTGCTACAGCAGAGAAAGCAAGCCACAGATTTCTGACTCCATTCCAGTAGAAGGAAAAGTCATATCGTTGTAATCTCTCCTGTCTCATGCAAACACTGGTCCCTGCATCCAGACTATCCCCTGGGAAGACCTCACAAATGACACTTCAGAGTACCTGAGGTTAAGAGCACACTTTCACTGAACACATCATTTTCCATGGGGGACAGAGAGAGATTGACTTTTGGCTGGTTTTGAACTATCAGCTCTAGCTTACCAGTCATCCTCAACCATTCAGCTGCCATTCCTGGTCACAAGACTCACTCACAAGTAGTCTTTAGTTGCTTCAGCAAGTCTTCAGATTTTGTTTGCAGTAAGGCACAGCACCTTGTGAATAAGTTTGCTATTTCCTAGACCAAGCACAGCTTCTGGAATTGCAGCAAGAATAGCAGTATCTTAATGGTTAAAATGGGGCAGGGGGAGGGGAGAACATAAATTCAATGAGCCCAAGCAGAGATTCATTAAACACTCGGCTGCAAGCTAAAAATACTAGAATAAAAGTCTCTTTGTAATAAATTACCGTCATTTTCTAAACACAGAGCCAGCATTATAGGCTGCTAGCAACTGTAGCTAGTGCCAGACTAGCCCTTTTCTAAAATACTGCATAGAAAACCACTTTCACAGTATAGAAAGAAGTCCTCTGTCAATGAATATATTAAAATAAAAATATGCTGATTCAGATGCAAAAAATGGGAATTTTCTCCTCCATTTTTATATTATCTTTATGTTCTACATCTACATATTTTAACTTTTTGAGGGTTTTTTTTTGCTTTTAGAAACAAAGCACAAGACATCTTATCTATCGATGTTTTTATTTTTATACTATTTGCAGTTCTCCATTGACTACCCTTGCAATTCTCACATCCAGCTCTTCCCTCAGCAATTCTGTGCTAAACCAGAGGGAACAGGGACAAAATGGAATCTAGTCCTTTTGACAGGTATGCAGTGACAGAACAAGAGGCAACAAACAAGCTACAACACAGAAAATCCTGATTAGTTATTACGGGGGGGGGGGGAACCCAAATCCACAGAGACTTTGAGATCTCCATCCTTGGAGACCAGCTGCATGTCCTGAACACCCTGATCTAAGGCAGTCCAGTCCCATTTTCAGTCCAGGGACTGAACCAGACAACATCCCAACCTAAATCTTTCTAGGAATTCAATTAATTTTAGGAATTCCACACAATTTTATCAAACAACTGGAACATGCACTTTTAGGTGCCCTTTTGACCAGTTAGACATAAATTATAAGTAACTCCATTACCAATGAAACAAGATTTTGTCCTTATCCCTCGAGATTTACATGTTACTGTCTATAGCTTTATTTGGATTTAAAACCCCATACTGCAAACAAACAATTCCCATTGAATAGTGTGACAATACCTGACAAGACACAAGTAAGACCCAAGTTTGCCAACATCCATTTACACATTTAAGCTCTTTATCACTCCAGTTTCCACTAGGCAAGTCTCCTGCAACTGCAAGATCAGAAACCAAAATCCTCTGAATACACGTACAGTATTTCTGCACTGCATATTCTCTTCTATGGTTACACCTCACCACTTCAAAGTAAAAATCTTGATTTCCAGATTTAAATAACCAGAATACCAAAGTTAAAAGTCACTGTGAGATACAAGCTGTACAGAATACTAGTCTCTCAAGATGAAGATATTTGCAAGCATGGAAGGAGGGGGAGGCAATAAGTAATCAGAGAGAAGGGGGGGAAAAAAAACCTCAAAAAAACCAACCCAAAAACCCACAGTAATTCCCAGCAGACTGACTGCTTGCTTGAGTGTGTGTTCCCACCAAGCCCAGGTTGCCAGGTTGCACAAACAATATCAATAATGTTACTGATTTCCACTGGTTCTAGCAACAAGGAATCAGCTCCTTGCAACACTACGTTTCTGAAGCTGAGACAAAGGTTAAGAAATCACTTTCTTCTATGTGATGGGTAAAGTAACTTTCACCACTGGAAAGTTAAAAGAGAATAACTGTTTTTCCTATTAATCTTTTTGTAAGCTGGTATTAAAATAGTTTTTACTGAAGTGATCACTGGGTAAAAAGAGCATGTGTTTATCAGCCATCGTTTTAACACTTCTACCAGTTTCCAGTTAAAAACAAGCTAACGTTTCCTTCCCACACACACCTGCAATTTTAACATCAGCAGGTTTTAGACTCCACTTTTGAGATTAGCCACATTCTGTCTACAGCTTGCATCCTTCAGATGCACAGGGAAGGTATAGTGATGCATCTGTTAGTGCAATTTAAATGCCTATCACTTTAGATCAACAGCCATACAGTACCTTTCTAAGGAAGGATAATTCATTTTCTTATTTCTAGAAAAGGGAGTTTTTCAGCATCAAAAATCCCCATGAATAAACCTTGGGAGTGTGGAGCATCAATCCAGCCTTTTACTTTAGTACGGCTTATTATTTCCTTAGTCCATACTGTACACCTTTTCTTTTGTAACTCAGAATAAGCTTAGTCATCTACTATACACACAAGTGTCTTACGATGTGAAAGCAAGACAAAAACAAGGTATCAAAAACAAGACAACGAGGCCAAGCTCTGAAATGAGCAAGCAGCCGATCCTGCACAGGACACCAAACATAAACCAATGCAACAGCTATCTACTACTATGCCTTGAGAACATCTGTAAAATCTCAGCAGAGGAGTTTTTCATTGACACAAACAGAATGAAAGCATCTTTTTACCAGGGGCATCTGCCATTAGTGGTCTGGTCATCCTGGAAACAAGTCATGCAAGAGTCAAAGCACATACACACACAAAAACCCGTTGTCTGTAGACATTTTGAAAGGAGCATTAACTTGATAGACAAGAACAAATCTACTGTTTTGCTCTAAGGCCACAGATAACTTTGTCCAGTCTAATAAACAGCAGTTTTGGTTGAATTGGCATCTAGCATTCTGCTTCGAGTTCTGTTCCAGCCTCAGAAGCAAGTCTGAGAAGTTCTCAGCAATTTCAAGAAAGACAGGAACAGTGCCTTGAGGACAAGCAACCTTGCTCAATGAACAAGGGAAGTGTTTTAGAATAGGACTTCTATTATAGGCACCTACAGGAAAATCTGTACTTTATGATAGTACTCAAAAATAGCATTTCTCTTCAGAAGACCAAAAAAACCCATCTAAGCACAGGGGCCTGATTTCAATCAGACCTCTGCTAACTTCAGTTCTCTTATGCTGAACTGCCATTGATGACATGAGAATGGGGTTGGGTGTATTAAACCTGGCAGATTTATGTAATCAATAATGATCCACTCGAACAGACTGACAAAAATCAATTCTGAAAATATTCCCTTGGAAAAAGAGACAGTCCAGCATTTTTTTCAGTTATGAAAAGTAACAGCTGATCCTCCCCTGAGGAAACCACGATAACCTCCTACGGGTTATAAATGATGTAATTCAGACTGCGTGTGGGAAGCCAAAAACATTTGTCTTTTAGCACAAGGTGTCTATTTTAAAGCTGTCACTGCAATATTATCTGTATCCTTAATTAGCTGAGAAAGTTCTCCACCAGTTAACCTGCTCCATTTACACGCAGCCTGAACCCCCTTGCCACCCATCTCCTCCACATCAGCTTTTGGATATAGCGGTGACGACATGCAGGGCTCAGCCCCTCCGGCACGAGGGACAAACACCACAGCTAGTCCTTGCTCCATCAGCTGAACTACCTGCCAAAGTTACTCACACAAGCTACTTCAGAAGATTAATTTGCAGTTTTCTCCATGAAGTTTTGGCTGCACTTGCACTTTGCCTGTTAGTACAAACTCTGTGTGCTATGCTGAAAAAGTGTACTTTTGATTTTATCTTCATTTCACTCAGATTATCAAATGAAGTTTATTTATGACCTGCAACCTGTATGAAAAAGCCATAAAACAATACTACATGGAGGCATGCTGGGAGAACATCAGGTGTTCATTAGACATAGCATACCTATATGTATCTTCAGAGAGTGCCTTGCAAAATTCAAGCAGAAAAGAAAAAAACTTCATACAATACTGGTAGAGAAGTACAGTTCTGCTGCAGAGAACGCTACAGTTAGAAACTTTTAACATTATCCTCTCCACTGCTTCAGAAAAACTGCACAGTACTACCTTAAAAAAAAAAAAAAGGCAGTCCCAACTTTTACTTAGTCAGTCACAAGAGCAACACTTCCTAAAAGTTTAGACCAAAATAAAGGCATTTTATTTTTACACAAAGCAATGGAGCTTTTCAAGTCCAGGAAAATCTACTGTCTGATGCACCTGTACTGGAATATATGGCTGAGGAGCCTGGGCTTGCAGAAAACCACAATGACTGCTTGTTCTACACGCCTGAACATCACAGTTTTGCTTTTTATGAGCCTCTGACTTCTTGATGAGGCATTTCATGTACCAAAGTATCTGCTAAATAGCCGTTTGTATTACACTAAAGCCTTTCCATGTAGCATACTGTATCATCTAGCAAACATAGGAGTTACAGTTACATTTAAAGCTTTCTTTTTCAGGTTAGACAACACAAATATTTAACAGCTCCATGAGAAATTCCCCTTGGTACGATTTTATCAGGTAATGACAGTTTTAAGGCACCTTGCTCTGCACTCAAAAAATGAGAAGTGACTGACACTTCTTAGGATCAACCAGCACTTATTATGCTGTGCACTTTGAATGTCTCTACCTCTTCGAGGCAGAAGGGCAGCCTGCAGACACTGCCTGCTCTCAGATTTCCTTTCCACCGCATCACTGAAAATCCCTGCAACCGAGGAGGCTTATAGAAGAGAGACTGAAACAATACCACACTAAAAGAGAAAAGCGATGGCATGCAGAGCACTTACCAGGATATTTGTGTCCTCTCAGTATTCCTACACAGTAGAGAAGAAAAAATCCAACCCTTCGATCTTGTTAAAAATCAGCCGAAATCCACCAACTCCTTTAAACCCCCAGCAACTGCCAGACTGAGTGACTGCTCTGTGTGCTTTTACTTCAGCCGTGGGAAGCGCCTTCTGCCTCAAGAGGGGCCGGCTCTGCCTTGCGTAAGCTGGGTAAACACACGCAGCATTGGCTGGAGGCAGAGCCGGCATCCTGCTCCTGCTCCATCAATTCAGCCATCCCTGGCCCCAAAAAGGAAAAAAGGAAGCAGAGGGTGTGTTGAGAACAATACTGCAGCCGAATTGCCTGGCAGCTCTGTGGATGAGGTTCTCAGAGAAACACTGATTTATTTCCTTCTCTTACATAACTGTACCCATGCATGCTATACCTTTTCTTCTTTTTTTTTTTAAACCATAATTTATTAGCCCAGCTAGCTTTCTTCACCTCCCACACAAAGAGTAATTTCTTAATACAGTGAGAATTATACCAGCAGAAACTCTTCAGGCATTGCTATCTCCATTTTCACTAATGCTGTAGGACTGGACACATGACACATTTGCAGATTCCACCTGTGTGTACTGGACTGTCACGGCCAATGATTCTACAACAGCTCATTCCTGTAGGAGGCACGTTTAGAAAGGCAAATCTGCATGTGCCAGACCAGGTTATGAGCTCATTTCTCATTCCACCAACATCAAAATCACTGCATCAAGCCAGTGGGTGGGATAATTTAAATGTCTGAGCCATAAAGTGGTGATCAGGTTACCACAGCTTCCAAGTTACCTCGTGGAACTGATCATGAAAATGCTGCGAGGCTGCTGCAAACATGATATGACACAGCACCTTAACCTTTACATCAAGTTTTACATCACATCTGTAGTGGGTGAAGAAGGGGCACATGGTTACCCTGGCTCGAGTAATGTAGATACAACAGCCTGACATTTCACATCTCCAAGCTGTACAAGTGACTGTTGCTCCTGTTTCTGCTGCTCCCTCCTTGGCTTGCCACCTCAATCTTTCAAACACAATCTTATGGACTGATCTGTCAACGTTTTAAAAAGTTGGTTTATCGGCTCTGTTAGTTTTTTAGCTGGATCTCTTCCCCAGTTCACCTCACAGTGTAGCCACTGAGTAATGCTCAAATCTAAGAACTATCAAAACAGCTTTTCTGCCATAACACAGCGTAAGTTGCAGTTCCACAGAAGTCAGCTTCACTACTGAGAACAAGGTGAATGCATCTGTGTTTTCTCTCTTTTCAACCTGTACTCCACAGCCAACTTTCCCCTAAGTAATAGTGTACAGCTGTCCTGCTCATAATCTTGTCACCTACCCAGAAAATTCAGCTGCAGAACACCTTGTCATAGGATATTCTGCATAATAAAACTATACATAGGCTCAAAGACACTTTTTTTTCCTCCTACTGTAGATTACTATGCACAAAGATACCACTTTGCTCCACAGAAGTGGTTGAGCCACAGCTGCTGAACTCTGGAAAGTGCCTGGAGGAACACTGATGTACAGGTGCTCCGTTGTTTCCACTCTTCTGGTCGCCAGAAAAACCACAGGACTGAACATTGCTCTGAAATGGTATGGTTATTATCACAGCTATCAGATTACTAAGCTGGCAAAGGTCTAAGGGAAAAGCCAAAACCACACACAAATCTCCAACTATTTCAACCCAAATAATTTTGCGTATCTGTTTGTGAGTTTATTCTGTAATCCCACTATACCCATGCAAATGAGGGGATAGGGACTTTCTGCATCAATCTCAACAGTAATACCAGAGACTCATCAAGCCCGATCTTGAGATTTAAGTTGAATCCTCCTCCCTGCCAAAAATCAACAGCCTCATGCTACTGGCACACAAATTCAGCTTTTCCACTGGTAACGGGTAGATCCTTAAAATGGCAATTTTTACTGGGGTGGAGGAGTCACATCACCCCACCTCCCCCATCACTTTCAAGTATTTTCTATTTCATCCCAGCCTATACAAGGTTGGCAGCTTGAATGCTGTTTTAATCAGGGCTAAGGGTTTGCTTTTGTGATTTTGTTTTAAAGGAAAAAAAAGAAAACCACACCAGAACTACATTAGTATCACTTAACACACAGATATGGCACCAAGAGTACAAAAGGTGCTCTGTATTCAGGTATTTAACTGCAGTGATTAGTTACATTGGTATGACCACTTCTAGGTTGCATTACTTTTCTCACACAAGTTGTAAAACTTGAGTTGTATTGTTTCAAAAGCGTTCATCCTGAAAAACAGAACTTGAAGACTAATTTGCTTCTAGAACTCCTTTATTCTCATTTTACAGATGCAGCTGTTCAGCATTCAGGTTAATAAGCTTATAGATTACTTTATGTTGCAGCCACCTAAGAAACAGCTGCAAGTGGATTTGCTTTCTACCATCTCTACCAGCCTCCTGCAGATAACAATCCTTACCTGCCTTCATATTAGTGACCCTCTGGAGCTATCAGGCAATACCACATAATGTCCTTTTTATAGCTAATCATGCCCCAACTTAATTTAGGTTTTTTGAGGGTTTATTTTGCCCCTAGGCACACTTCTATGTGGCTGCCTCTGAATCTCACCCAACAGAGTTTGAACCACTTTGTTTCCCTGCCTGTGTTTACTCACAGCCGTGCTCTACTCAGCTGTTCTTGTGTCAACATTGCCCCCCACTTTTATGATGAGGAGGGTTTAATGATTTTCATGGAATCACAAGAACTATGCCAGTCCTTGAAGACTGGAAGCAAATGCCTCCAGCATGCTGTCGCTAGGCAAGCCATCTGATTTCTCCTGGAGTACAGATACCATGCCAGACTAAAACAATACAATCTGTAGCCCAAGATATCACTGCTAATTTCATGAAGTGATGCTGAACTGCAGGGGAGGTTCTTTCCTTGAAGTTGTTAAAGAAATAAAGGGCTGTATCGTCATGTTCTTCTATCTGACTCACAAGCAGATGCTGTACTGTTTGATACAATTACGTGATTTCACATGACATTCAACATGAGCTTTGAAGAGGAATGCATTTCTAGCTGTTCCAGCTAAAAAGACAGCCTTACAGACAGGGGCAATGGGCAACACTATGGCCTCTAATGTCCAGACTGGCAAGAAGCCTGAATGACAAACTCCTTATGCTGGAGTTAACCTGATCAGTATTTTACAACTAGATTTCAAGACTGACATTTTAAACACCTGCTGATAATTTTAATCAACAAAACAGGCAAGGAGTTGAATAAAAACCCCACACAGGATAAGAGTTTGAAATTACTATGCATACAGGGTATATAAAAACAGAGGGAAGGAAAGGAAACACAGAGAAAAGGGAGCAAAAAACATGGAAGACCAGGACGTGTAAGGATTCCATGCGGGAGGTATATTTGTACACTCAATACTGAGTGCTGAAAATACACTGTACACAATCTGGATTCTCTTTCCCAAGAAGTCAGGGGCTGAACTCTGATCAAAGCCAATGATATCCAAAAAAGATATCTTTTAGATTACAAATATTTTATGTGTTGTAAGGCATTAACACTGTTAGGGAGTTCCCAGAAGCCTACCCTCAGGTGCATGAGGGAAGAAGAAAGAAGGGAAGATTACTGACTTACCAGCCCCATTAATCTTTTATTGTGTTACGTCACATGTAATCTCTGTGCAAGGAGTTCCCATGTCACACTGCTAATAAAAAGTCATACTACAGTGTTTTAAAGAGATTATAGAGGAGGGGACCAGCCTGAAGCCAAGAACATACTATTTAGAGTATACAATAGAAATGCTAATCAAATAATCTGCAGGAAGAGGAGAAGGGAAGGAAATGACCTAATCCCCTGCACTACTGTGTGGTGGCTTATGGCAAGAAGTAAGAAAGTTCTTACAAGGGCTGGGAAAACAAAGGTCCATTGTCATAGGTACAGCTTCCAGATAAGGACCTTTTTCTGCATCTCGAGTTTCTGTGACATGAAGGGTAGGTGGTACTTTATGAACTCTTCTACACTGACCACTTCTGGAAGGGGTAGAAGAGGTTAATTAGATTTGCAGGACAGCTGGGTAAAAGATCTAAATAGCATCTCAAGTTCTTAAGGCACAACAAATGTTCCTTCAAACAGATTTGCCAACTCTAAAATGTCTTTCATCCAGCCATGGTGATCCTTAAGCAACTGTGGAGCAATTTGTCACCGAAAGAGCCTAGTTACAGAGTGGCAACAAGTCATCACACTGCACAAAGGCATTTCCCATCACAGGAGTCATGCTCTGCCATCAGACAAACCTAATGAGCATTTCTTATGAAGTCCTGTTCCACCCTTACATCTTTGTGTGCCTGTTCCTCAGCTACACCAGGGAAGTCCTTCACAAGAGAAATGGGGCCCAATGAGCAATTCAACACCGCAACTGTTGCCCAAGTAAGACATTTGGGCAATGTCTTTAAGCTGCTCTTAAAACAAAGTTGCAGTTTAATCAACCCCAGCCAGTCACCAAGTACCATGCAGCTGCTTGCTCACACCTCCCCTGCCCCATGAGAAAGGCAGGAAAATCAAGGAAAAAATGGTAAAACCCTCAGGTTTTCAACCCTCAGGTTGGAATAAGAACAACTAAGTAATTGAAATAAACTAAAATAAAACATAAGGAAAAGGGAGACAACATAAAAGGAGAGAGAAAGGAAACTCAAGAAAGTGATGCACAACACAATCGCTCACCACCCCACTGACTGATGTCCAGCCCATCCCTGAGCAGCAGCCAGCCCCTCCCAGCCAACTCCCCCCAGTTTATAATACTGGGCATGACGTCCTCTGGTATGGAAATCCCTTTGGCCAGTTTGGGTCACCTGTCTTGGCCACACTCCCTCCCAGCTTCTTGTGCAGCTCCTGGCTGGCAGAGCATGGGACCCCGCAAAGACCTTGATTCAGAGCAAGCACTGCTCAGCAACAACCAAAACACCAGTGCATTAACACTATTCTCATCCTAAACACAAAACACAGCGCTGTACCAGCTACTATGAAAATTAACTCTATCCCAGCTGCAACCAGGACAGATGGTTCTTCCACCTAGTTTCAAGTACCACCTGAAGCACCAGATGTGCTGAATTCCTAAAAATCTAAGACTGAAAGAATGATAGGCAAAGCCTCATTCTGAAGAAGGCACATTTCTTTCCAAAAAGGTCAAACTGATGCAAGTCATCTGCCAAGTCAGAGCCATACAGATGTACTTGCACCAGGCTTCTTTCCAAGACAGTAAACTTTAATTTCCCAGGTACCTGGAAAAAAGCTATTGTAAAAGATTTTTTTTTTTAATTCTCTACCATCATTTCTGGTTCAATTAATCTTGGCTATGCACAAGCACTTCCTTAAAGAATTTTTCAGTTGTTGTTCAGCAATCTTTCAGCATCAGAACCCAGATTCACTGAACTTCAGGTATTACGGTTTCCCCTAAATAAAGAAAGGGAGGCCCAATTTGAATTCATTTCCAAGACGCAATTTTTATACTTGCAAACCTTTAAGGTTATAGCAGAACTAGCTGAACCTGCACTACCTGAAATTTTTCATTCCCACAAAGCCAGATCATTTGACCATGGACTTGTACAGAGAATGTTAAGACAGTTCCTAGAAGTAGTAACACTTTCAGTTCTGAAAAACATCTTTGTCTCAGTGATGAAAAACATTTCATGTTAGATTATTCATTCAGATTAGCAAAAAAAGGAAAAGTATTCAGCTATAGAAATTCAGCTATAACTGGCTGTGTCCCCACACTCTCATTCTAGGGAAAAAAATAACTTAAGAGGGACAAAGTTTAAAAACTATTCAGTACAGTTTCTAATCAACTCACACACAAATGCATCTCTTACAAGAAGGCAAATATATTTACCCTCAAAGAGCACATGAAGCAAAAAGTCAAGTTTATCCAACAGCCCTCTGCTTTATCCTAAATTCCTAATCACACTTACTAAACTCTTGACACTCACCACTTTGACTGTAGTCCCCCAGCAATGCTGGTAAAAAAAGGGCTGGATAACATCAAAATGGCTCCCCTCACCTCTGCATGTCAGTGTCCCAAGTCCATAGTTCACACCTGAATATTTTGCAAATCACTGCTATTAAACATAACCATCTTACTACATTCTTCCTCCTCACTTCAAACTTTAGACAGTCTTTATACAAGGTAGAAAACTTGGTCCTTTCTAAACATATCACCTCCAGTATTTGCACATAAAAGCATATGACCTACATTCCTCTGGAGAGCCGTCAGAGGGCTGCCTCCCCTCTGCAAGCCAAGGGTCAGGTTTTCACAGTGGCCTGCCAGGAGATGTTAGAGCTCTGTACAGGCACACAGGGTTCAGCACCTCTGCTTCCTGTACTTCTGACAGTCAAGGACATCTTTTCAGGAATACTTTAAATACTGTTTTATAAGCCCAGGTACAGAACAAATGTTACTTTAGGCAGTAACCCAAGAGAACAAGAATTGATTACTTGTCACATGCAATAGGTTTCTAAAAGAGGTATACTGAAATATGTCCAGATACATTAAAAGTTGCCGCTTAAAAACTAAGGTGAACCAATTTTTATGCTAATACAACTTGTATTTATACATCAACACAAAACTAACTTTTTGCACACTTTTGTTCCCATGTGCATCACCTCCCACAGCCAGCAATTCAAACAGGACAGTTCCAAAACATTCCCGTGTTAGACCACCTGCCTGTTCACAGTTTGTTACTGCTCAGAGAAAAGAAATTCCATGCCAGTCGATCAGATCTTTTTCTTTCCTTTCTAATCCCATGGGAAATGCATGATTTAGCATATCTAGACAGGTACAGTACTTCCTACACTTCTAATCCAATTTGGATAAGAGGTTTACTGCTTATAAAAATAAACAGGCAGTTGCACTTTACCTCTGCAGGCACTAACACCTAACAACAAAAAGGTCATTCCCAAATAGTAACAATTCAGTACTAGCGATGCTATCCCTAAATTCCGCTCCTTGGATGAGACAGAAATACAGTTACTTCTTTAGAGGTACAAGGGAGAACTGGTAGGTACTCTTGGCTCTTGTCACATGCAATGTTTGGTATTATTGTGCCAAATATATTCCCATCAAAAAAAGCCCAGAACAGAATATCTCAATCATGGAGATGGAGCTGTCCTATTTCTATAGGAACTCAAGGGACTTTGGTCTGACCATATGGTCCAGTTTTAATTAAGAGCTAAGGAAATCATTATGTTTAACATTTGACTTATAGTTGCAGGTTTTCAAGGTTATCACTAGTTTCAAATTTTCAATTTTCTATGTCCACAGAAAAATGTTACCTTCAAATAAGGGAAGGTATCTAGCTCAACATGCCAACTTTAAGTTAGTACGGCCTTCAGTTACAACAGGAAGAAGAAATTTATTCCCAAGAGTGTGGGTCATAAAAGATAAGGAAAGGCACATTGGTACCAAGCAAGTGGCCTGTTTGTTTTCAAAAAAGCCATGCGTTTGAAATCAGTACCACTTCTTGTCTACTCAGCATATGTCAGACAAAATTTAGCAGATGAAGACAAAAGTAATTTTAGATTGGTGGAGTACAGGGATAGTGACAGGCACTGTGGCAGAACATTTTTCCAGCAACTGCCAAAGTGATGCACCCATTGTGAGGCAGTGTTAAAATGTTCAGCTGTAGTTTCATGGACTGCCCCAGCATTTTCCATGATGCTACGTCACATTACAAACTCTAATGCAATTACACTAGCAAGGCAGCACTTTGACTCTTTGTAATTCTACCAGCAAAGAAAGTGCTCCTGAAGACAAAAGATGTTCTTCCTTGATCCACAAGAATTCCACAGCAGAATTCTGTGTGAATATAAACCTCCAAAATTTGGCCTGGAAACTAAGACTCTTAAAATTGAGGTTTGAGAACACAAGTTCAGCGTATTTCTCATCAACTAATGCTAGTTTACTTACCTGACATAAAACGTTCAAGCAAAACAGCTCAACAATTTCTTCTGGAAAAAAACCCCAAAACAAACAAAAAGCCATGCCTAAAACTGTATCTTGGCCAGGACTCTGGCTCTCTGTACTTACCAGCTCATATTTCAAAGCTAGCTGGAGAAGCCTCCAAAGTAAAAAAAAAGTTGAACAGGTAAAGATGGAGCTAGATTTGAACTAACATAAACATGAAATAAAATCTACATTTCTTTCTTATTCAGGAATTTTTCTGACATGTAGAATATCTTCATACTTGCAAACTCACTTCTAGCACTGACCTCTGCTTTGCACTTTGTACCTGTATGCCTTGAGAGGCAGGCTTTGTGCAAAGAATTACTTGTTTTCTCTCAAAGAAGAAATTTTCCATTCAGGAAATAGGAAACACTGTTGGGCAAATACATTGAAAAGAGCATACAGCCACAAAAAAATAGCAGTTTTGACAGCACCACAACCAAGTGATTTTTGAACAGTACCAGACGATTCAGAACACAGTAGTACTTTAGAGAGTTTGGAAATAAATTTCACATGATTTACAGCATCACTTACTTATTAACCACATTGGTTAATACGGTACAGATTTCTTCCTTTCAGAACCTTGGCAAGAGATTAAGAGAAGCCTCCACTTTAACCCATGGTGTGCCCTCCAGACACCCACACAGGCTACGTTTCGGGATCTTCAAGTGCATCTGTGCGCACCACGGAAACCTTAGGCCCTGGTTTTCTACTGCAGCAAAGTTAACAGTAATAATCTAGTCTGGAGGAGCCATTTCAGTTGCCCCTTCTCATTCAGCCATTCAGTGCAGACCGATTCATTCCAAGAAATCTGGCTCTTCAGAAGCGATCCTTGCAAGTTTTCAGGGGTAGATTGGCCCCTCTGGACTGACATTGTTCATGAACATTGTTTCAAATTGCTAACAGCTACTCAGGCTGAGCTCAGCGGCGCCTCGTTCACACCTGTTCATAAAGGTTTGTAGAAGCCCGGCTCACATTTAATTTGCTGCTTGTCATCAGTTACTCTTGTGCTTAAGAATGTCTCCTGCCATCCCTTTGCAGAGCAGAAGGCTCCAAGGGTATGAACTGTTATGGGCAACCTTGACACACATTAAGAAGTCACTACCCAGATTCGGTACAGATATCTGATACATTAAAGCTTCCGGACCAATGCAAACTCAAAGTAAAACAAAATAACCAAAAAAACCCCGGACATTTAAGAAATACCATTTATGTAATTAACTATTCAACAGACAAACTAAAAAAACTAAAGAACTTCAAATATAGAAAAGTCATTGGAGCCAATTTGACACTAGATACCCAGTAGGACTTTGTGAAGTGTCAGGCGAGTTTTGGTGAAAGCTACAAGTTTGTCAGGCTGATCATCAGAGCTGCCCTTAGCACTGTGTGTTGCCTCAATGCACCTTAGTGGCAGAACAAATTTTCAAGCATGCTCAGTCTCACTCCAGCAACATCAACCCCACCTGCAGAATAGATACTCTCTAAATATAAAGGAAAGGAAACAATTTCTCTGGCTTAACAGCCACTGTTGCACTTAAACTTTTTAAAACACTGAAGTCATTCCGCACTGTTAGCATTTCACTGATGGAAGTGTGTGGATTACACCTCCCCAAAATAAACTCTGAACCATACAAATAAATACAGCACTGTCAGAAACTTGCCCTCCTCAATTTAATAATAAGTATTCCTCATGTGCAAACATGACTGCTAGGACAAAAAGATGCAAGGTCAGCTACTCTGAAATGTTATCAACAGTATACAATGTTACAAAACCAACACCAGGGGTATATCAGCTCCAATAATTTTATTAGTTTCTGAGGTGAAATTTTTCTTCTAGTAACCACTTCCAAGCTGAGGCTTTTTCCCTTGTTAGAAGGGAGGCACTCGATTTAATTTGCAGAAAAATTTTAAAAAACCCAACAACAATCACAACAGGCTGATGCCTAAAGTGGCTACCTGGAAACAGAGAATAGACAGAAGTAAGCGAATAAAGGGGATATTTTTTGAAAGGCCTTCAAAAGTACACCCTGGGGAGCCCAGAGGCTACTTCCAAAATGGACCCCAAGATGGACAACAAGTCCCGAGTTCTTCACACTTTTATAGGTTTGGGCCATTTGCATAGCAGCATAAATTTGCCAATTAAAACTTTAGCTACTGATGTAAGTTCTCTAAGCTCAGCCCTCCTTCTCCAAGATGTTGGTTTACACATTTCAGGCTCAGGACAGCCTAGCTGTCCTTGGAGAGCAAACCTAGAGACTTAGTTACGTCTATCTTAGCATGAGCAAGTAGCAGCCAGCAGGCTGTAAGACACTTCAGAGTTTTACAGTAAGCCATACAGAATTTAGAAGTATATAAAAATATAAAAGCTAAAATGCAAGGCATCAAGGTAAGCACAAAAAACCTATTTTCTATAAAAGTCTTCACTTTAAAACCAATTTGCGGCCTAAGCTCTTTGTTTTGAAAGTATAGTTTAATATCATGGTGGGAAAATCTGTAACTTTAGATATACAGCTATTTAACTTTCATTACATCTAAAATCTAACCGTTACAGTAGCTCTCTCATATCAGAAATTAGATACACTTTTTTCAATTACTTAAAAGACTGAGGTAAATATTATAGCCAAAATGCAGATGTGTAGCTGTTGACACAAAGCTTCAGTCCTGAAATGCCCAAGAAGAACCGTGAGTTAGAGCTCGGTGCCTGTGGAGCAAAGCACCACTTTTGGGAACAACTGCACATTCCCAGTTTTGTGACAGAGAGCTGTATTTTACTGCTTCTGGTATTAAAACTTACAACTAAGCATCTTCATATTTGCTGTACTGGGATTTGCCAAAGTCCAGCTGCAGGACTAACTATATGTTTTACTTGTTCTAGGTCCTTCTCTTTAAAAACAGGTCTGAGCCCAACACGAAGGGGTGCAAGTTTAGGAATTACTGGATTTCTTTTCACAGCTAGTCCTGTCTTTTCCAGTCATCCTCCCTCCTTCAGCAATATGAGAAGGTTAATAATCATAATACATGTGATTTCCATCCCAACATCCTCACATGTTACTTACTAATTATTTTAATACACTTAAATAAATGTCTTTGTTTACAAAGACACAGCATGGTACTTATTCCTTAACTTCTAATAGAGAAGTCTACCTAAAACAAAAATTGTATGAGAGAAAGAAAGGCTGCAATTCTCACCCCCAAAACAATACCACTATGATTGTATACACTGAAGCAGCAAGACTTATCTTTACTGGCAAAAAAAAAAAGTCCAGAATACAAAGGTTAAGCAAAGATAACAGAAGGCCTAATACAAAGGGGCATTGAAATATTACAATCAAAACTCCCAGTGAAGTGGCAGCCAACTGAAATCAAAGATCATAGGAAAAGCTTTCTTGTTGATCGAAAGCAACATGAAATCCCTTTTCGACCACAAATGCACAGAGTAATCTAAACCAGCTCCAGTGTACAGAAGACTGAATCCTTTGACAGAACTTCAGCCTTTCAGGTAACTGCCTGCAAACTTAACATGCTCCAAAGATCGTTTTTAGTGTGGCACAAATGAAGAATCTCTAATTAAATTTTAAAAAGCAAAAATACTTGCAGCCTGTAAGTTCAGCCCAGATGGGAAATCTGCAACAAGATCCTCTTCCTTAAGTGTCTTTTTAAAGCGTGCCAAAATCATTAGTTAAAAGGATAATCTAAATAAAGCCATTGTTAAAAAAAATAAAACTACATCATGCCATGGCTGGAACAGCTAAGGTACTGGTCAGGGAGGCAGGATTATTTCCTGGCACAGTAATGAAGCGGCAGACTTAGTTCTCTCTTTTTATTACTATATTAAACCTTCTCAATGTTTCACAAAAATAAAACTGAGATTTGTAGCTCATCTGATTAGCAGATGATCAATTGTACTGAGCAGTAGGACTTTGTTTCTAAGCATGCTGTGCCAAAAAAAAAAAGGCATGCTAAGTAAGGAAAAGAAATTGAAGCCCATATTCTGTTTTTCTTCATCTACCAGGTCACTTCACCAAATCTGATACTTGAGCCCAATTATGCTAGTGTAAGTAAAGATTCAACTGCACTGAAGGCAACTGAATTCAGCAGCATAAGCAAGATCACTATCAGCCTACCTATGCAAGACTGTACTAGAGCAAATCCTGGCTGGACATGTAATTTAATTCACCACTCTGATTCTGAATAAGCCCCAGACCTTCAAAATAATTACACTGCCATCAGAGAGAATGTTCACTGTCAGTTACAGCACTTAAGTTGTGTACTGTTTCTCTGAAGAGATGAAGCACTTAAATGCCAGGTACTCTCCAGCTTCTCAAGCCACCAGCTTCCATTCTGTTTCACAACTCTTCCTAGAATATTTCCAAGTGTTTTTGGCCTATATACAAGTACTTGAACACAGCAAGTCCTCTCTGACCCACCATGTTTCATTGGAAACTTCTTCCTAATGCATTTTCCAACAAGGCTATCAAGTTTATGTTCTAACACCTACATTACTTTTAAAGCTCTACACCATACTGCATGATCTGTTGAGCTTCCCCTTGAAACACACTCACAGAGTTAAGGAATTTTGGACTAAGAATTCATTCATGATAGAAACTTGACAGAGAATCGAGAGGCACAGTGGAATACAGGGCTGATCAGAAACTAAAATAAACACGCAGCATGAATTGGGCTCAGCAAACTCATGTGAAATAATGAAGTGGTGTTTCCCATATCTCAAATGTTTCAGGCTATTAACCACCAATACTGACTCCGCATAACTAGTTTTGGGACTTTGGCAGTTGAAACAGAAATATCAGCCATTGAAGTACTGATAGCTTTGATCATGAAAAACATTATTATGATTAGTATCTCATGCCTATTTCCTCCAGTCCCCTGGGATGCAAAATAAAACTATAAACATTTTCAAAGTTATATGCCGAAAGTCCTCTCGCTATTAATCACAGCCTTTGTACTGGAGGTTGTACTTTCAATTTCACTAGTACATTAACTCCACTTGAAAACTGGTCTAAGCAAGGTAAAGTTGATGTTCTCACAACACCACATTACTACTTTGGTTCAAGCAATACTGAGAGGAGGCAGCAGCTGTTGTCCTCAAACCAGAGGACTAAGGAAAAAGAACAAACCACAGATACATTCACAGGCAAAGCTACAGAAAGCAATGCAAGAATTTTAAGCCTACCACATCAGAAGGATATATAGTCAGTCTAATAACAAAACTTAAGGCACAGCTCCCTGAACCTCTTAGGAAACTCCCACAATTAATTTGTTTCTCTTGAGTTAGTGAGAAAACTCAGCTCATGAAAAAACTCTGGTCAGCAGGTCTGGAGTAAAGACAAACCAAGGACTGCATAGCTCAGATCTGGGGAGGGGGAGCTATGTGTGCACAGGCCAGGGAAATCAGATGGAGAAGGCATCACTCTCATCAGGCAGTAAATATTGTATCAGAACCCCTGGAAATAACCTTAGGTAGAAATCAAACAGGGCATGAGAAAGTAAATTTGGTACCGTTTAGAAGGCATCTCGCTAATAATCTGCATTTTTATAAAAGCTGTGAATGGTTGCTGTAGAGAGATACCATCCAATGAACTACTTAGAGCATTCTCTTCCATTTCTTTTTTAAAAAGATAGTGATTAGAGAACAAATACCTTCACAGACAGTTACAGCAAGATAATAGAAATAGTTTGTACTGTTCTACACTTGTACTTTCAGCAGCTAATCTCAATCAAAATCTTCCAGAGGTAAATAAAAGCTCTATTTGAAACGACCTGTAGGAGTAGTTACTGAATTCTCTAGACGAAAAATTTGAAAATAAATTCATGTGCAAGTAAAAAAGTTTGTTCTTGTAGAACAACTGTGCAGATGCAAACTCACCGTGTCCAAGCACCTCGAGATTGTAACCGCGCTTCCACTTGGATTTACGATACATAACCAAAAGCCTCACGCGCAGAGGGAAAGGGACCTGCTGATGATGGTGGATGTCAACAATGAGCTGAGATCAGTTAGTTCCTAGTGCAGACAGGACAACGATTTTCAACACTGCGAGAGAAAGCCAGAGTGAGACCACATGGTTAAGCCCCATCCACATCAGCACTAACAGGGAGCATCAGCAATTGAGAACTGTCAGCTGGCAGAGGCACAGGTAGCAGATCTACCTGCCACTCACAGCCACCGTAAAGAATAGTTTCGTCGAGGTTTAGAAACGTTGGCTCAGTGTCTCCTGGAATAAGCGTGTCTTTGAACACAGCATATACCCTTCTCTCCAGTCAGTACTCCTAGTGCAAAGCAACTCAAATGCTCAGGTCTTCACCATGATTCAGGGAATTCAGTTGCCAGTTGGTGCACTCAGGATTTACTGAAATTTAGGAATATGTTCTGGAATTATACTGGATAAGTCATAGTTTTACATTTACAGAAGACTGCCAGTTGCAGGTAAGCATTAGACAAGCGCTGTCAGCAGACACCCTGGCTGCATGTTATTCAAAACCATGCAAAATAAAGAGATGAAAGGGCTGGCTTTAACTTCAGACTACTAAGAGTAAGGGGAGCTGAACCAGAGTTCCCTTCCAAATTCTTCTCTTCATTGACAAACCTGGCCACTAGCACAGAGGCATGAACTTTGCATGCAAAGACAGAAGCCCTGCATCACAGAGCTATTATTTATCACTTATTTGTATGACTGCAGGAATGCCTGAACTAAGTTGTTAATGTACAGTAGGAACACATTCTGCAGTTAAACAACTTTAAGGTGGCATAAAACACTGCTGCCTGCAAAAGCAGCAGGCCTGTCTGTGGCCAAGCAGTTACACGGCACAAGGTTCTGCACAACCATGATTTCCACAGATCCATGCTCCAAATTGTTTCTCAGCTGGATTTACTCAGTGCAGAGTGCACCTCAACAAACAGGAACAAAGAGTTGGGACCACCTTCCATAAGACTTAGTGTTCATTTCCAGGAAAATAGTAAAATTATGTATTTTTAAATGCATGGACTAATTAATAGTGAGATAACAGAAAATAAGAATTTATTTCTGAGCAGTACTTAAAAGCTGTGTTAAATCTTGAAAAACAAGGAAACAACCACACATTTTTAACTAGAGCTAATTTTGTTTGCTGTGTACTTGTTCTTCTATTCAACTTATTTTGTTCTTTTAGGTAACTGAAGCTATATTCATCAGTAAAAGACTGCTTAGTACAGCAATAATCTTATTAGCATGCATACTGAGTTAAAACTAAGCTTATACGAAGGATGTTTTAAAATTAAGATTGAAAACAAGCGCAGTAACAGCAATAAATGAAAAAATTAAAATTCTGTCTCAGTTACAAAAACACACTTGGAACAACCTATAGCTCCGTCTTCATCAAGGCTTCGTCATTTCCTGTACATTTCTTCACAGGGCAGTATTTTGTCTGCTCACATTAATGTGAGTTACCTCCATAATCAGTAGCTACAATAAAACCTGGGGTACACCAACACTAACACAGGTCATGGTTCAGTTGAAAAACTCTTCCACGAGTAATTCTTCTGAATTGGTCACTTGGTTGCATGGTGGGAAAGCATCTTCTGACACTGTCTGCAGAGATAATCTGCAGAAACTGCAGGCCCCAACAGAGACTCCAGTACATGGAATGGAATGAGAAGACAGGTGTAGGTCACAAAATAGAGTCTCTGAAGATTGTGAGATATTATCTGAAGGTTGTCAAAGCTTAAGTAACATTTCCAAAGACTAATCAGCATCTTTGAGATGGAGTAAAGTTTGAAATATAAACTATGGCTGAGAACTAGACACCTGACTTAAACCCATGCTTAGTACTTCAGCATAAGAGTGAGGCCTAAGAACAACCACCAACTGCCATGGTTAAGCTTACAATACAGATTAACTAGGAATTCCCACACACTTTAACTACAATGATTATTATTAACAGGGAATGCTAACCCATTGGGATTTTAAGTCTCTCTCAAGAGAGACTTCCCCACTTAGATGTAGGTCTTTGAAGCACTGAGCAACTTTACCCTCTGCTAGAGTTTTTAAAGTTGCAAAGCAGAAACCAAAACAGATTGTCATTTAATAAAAACAGCCTCAGCAGAGGGAGTGAAAGGGAAAACCGAGGCTCCACCGCATGCCATGCTGCTCCACATCAACACAATGGAAGGGAATCCTGTTCTGCTCTGAGTGCTATGAGCCACCTGGCCAGAAGCCATGCTTATGCACAGCTACTTGGCCTTGAGGGTTGAAAATAAAAGATGAACAGCCAAAATTTGAGGCCAGCAGACACAGCTGTCAGGCAGGGATCAGCAGACCTGAGGACTGCAGTATTACAAGTGCTCCAGCCCATGTTGGTTGGCAGTTTTGCACTATATCCTATTCTTTCCCTCAGTTATTTCCTTCCTCTCTTTGTCTACCTACCATAACTCCTACTTGTGTTCTGCTTCTCCCCCCTACCTCTTCCCTTTTTTGTCTCTTTGGAGTCCAAGGTCTTTCTGTCAGGCTTCTTTCTATTCATACAGCATGGAAGTGCTGAAAAATCAAAGTTCACAGATTTGGTATCCTCAGCTTCCTGTCCAGGATTTTATAAAAATCAAGTTTCTTGAAAGACGGTTGACAGGACCCTGTTTTTAACACTGTCCTCAGTCACAACATACCAGTCACTATTAAAGCAAAGAGTTCACAAATAATACAGTGTGCTGATTTAGCTTCTACAAATGGAGAGTTTGGCCACTGCAGAGATGTCTGATCTACAGCTCTCACTCACGTAAACAGTCCCTAGCCACACAAAGACTGCCATGATCCTTCTCCAAACCCCTGCAGGGAAAAAAATTAACATGATAGCAGATTGGATGGAACAGCTCTAAGAAAAATCAATAATAGTAGCTGTAAAATCTAAAATTAAAGTAAGTCTGTTTTTGATGCTTTCAGTACACACGGTACATTAAATTTGGCATAAGCCCAATAGAACATGAAGTACTTGTGGACAATGTCTGCCAAGAGCTAGAAATATAGTACTTAGTCTTCAAAGAACAGAGAGCCTCATTTCACTTCTACTTTATGCATCTGAAAAAAATTAAATCAAGGTGATCTTTCTGAGGGGACATTTGTAATAAATCTAATTGGTGTGCTTTGTGCAATGCAGAATGGAACACACGGCCATTGGCAGAGAATCACTATTTGTCATTCTGTAATCTCGTCCACTTGTAACAAAAGGTTACAAACAGATGTTAGACCTCCCCACATTCCAAAACACTGTGCTTTCCTGCTCAGCATCAGGCTTGTGCCTCACGTAAGCTCTCTACCCAGTCCTCAGTCATGCTGACACTTCTAAACATCTGACACAGTGAAATCAGAAGAAAAATGGGAAGCCTGAACTCAGGCAACTCACGCTGCACTGTAATTTTTTTCACCCACCTTCACATTTGTTGGTACTTCATCAGTTTACATGCCTCAAAGCAGAGCAAGGTTTGATTAGTAATTGAATACTTACTTGCATTTCTGTAGCAGCCTCCAAACATTAACAAATTAAGCATCAACATACCTGTGAGTTCCTTACCTTTCTTAAAATAAGGACAAAAACCAAGGGACAAGCCTAACCTCCCTCTGGGGCTTTGGAGACATCATCCACTATCCCAGCACACAGGTTCCTCCCCCTGCCATCTCCCATATCCTGCACTCCTTTCTAGTTGAACAGGAGAGTGGAGCACAATTCCAGCTTTGTTACGTTTCAGCCGCAGCCCTGCCTTGGGAAGCTGGAGCAGCAAGAGAAGAGGAAATAGGCAATGCTACACTTGACACCAGCCCAAAGTGAAGCAAGAAACTTCTCATGCCATCTCACTCTACATGTCAGCCAAGCACTATCTGAATCTTTAAAGCTGTTTATTTCTTGGTGATCGAGGTTTTGAAATATATAAAGCAGCCAGATAAATCTGTTACTCCTCCTCATTAATAGCTGTAAAATAATAACAGAATGTCTACAATACTTGCTATTGTGGACTCCAAGAGACTGAAAGACACCAGACACATGATAATTAACACAATAATGTTCACTTCTCCCTATGACTGGTCTCTCTTGGCTTTAAAGTAAGTGTTAACTCTTCCCTCACCTTTTGGATCAGGTCCCTTTCTCTGGTCCTGTTTAGACGTTGACAACTTGAACGAGTCCCTCCCCAAAGTTGGAGAGTAAGGGAAGGGCAGCAAAAATTCTTGTAACACTTTCCCTCTCGAGGCAGAGGTTCCTCTTGCTGTCGATGCATATCTCAGAAGAGTGATATATGAGTGCCTATTTCAGTGAGGAAAAAATTAAATAGCCTATCTATATCAGCATAGAAATTCAAAAGTAGTTGCTGTATCTAAGTCACAAATGGCCTATAAGCCCACACTTTCTACTAGAGCACCCTGACCTGTCTCAGCCAGCAGTGAGAGGTAGAAGAACCTAATCTATGTTCACATCTGCTCCTCAGAAACCCTCTGACAAAGCTAAAATACTGTCCACAAAGCTAAAATACTGTGTGTATAAATATGCACATGTGTAAGAAAACTATATAAATAAAAGCCATTTGTGCATTTACTTGCCTGCATGATCAAGCTGAGTTCCTCAATTTCAGCAGGTGGCTGACAGCCTCAATACAGTAATACATCACTTCTTTTAAAAAAGACCAGAGAAAAAACCCCACTAAGCTGTTACCCTCACCATGGTGCACCCCAGCCCTCAGGAACAACCTTGAGCAGTTCACAGAAACCTCACCCAACAGGCAACAGTTCACATTGCACCAAAAGGGAAAGCTCAACTGGAATGATAGCTCACATTCACCAAATGCAGCACCTAATAAATATTAAAACAATCGATGTGGGCTACCAGCAGCATAGTAATTACCTTGTTACTTAAAAAAAAAGAAAAATAAAAACAACAAAGACCCAGTATGATGGATCCACCTACCCCAGGAATCAATAGATGATGACTTGGCCATGAAAGTCATATAAGCACAAAGGGGTGATCAGCTGTCTTCAGACTAACATGCATTACAATGTAATTTGTCTAAAGCTCAGTCTGCTAATCCCAGGGTATGAAGTGAAGTTATAAATATATATGATATGTGTATATATATCTCTATATATGTATGCATGTATATTAAAGCACAATCTTTTAACTCTAAGAGGCACAAGGACAGCAGATAGGAGCAGGAAGCAGTCTTTATCTGAAGTGCCAGCACTACCATCACAAATTTGCCTCAACATTATCACATATGAAAAAGAACAAATGAAACATTAAGTGTCTGCTCTTGGGCCTTCTAGTTCTCTGCATCACCTACCTGAAAAACTGTTAGACCTTTGCCCTGTTAAAAAGCAGTTTTTAACCAACTGTCTCTAAGTTTTAGGCCATTTGAGCTGGTTCTCTCCCAGCTCTTTATTGAAAGTACATTAAATAAATACCCCTACAACAAGCGGATGTTGAAATTAAGTGTTACTACAATTACTTGTTTTACAGTTTGACTATTATCTTCTGCACTGCAACTACTCAACTGCACAGACAATGTGCTCATGCCACTTGAGGGCATGACACAGTTTTTTGTGGACTTCTGAAAGCAGCATCCCAAATCTGAAACCTAATTACCATGAAAGCTTGATCATGAAGATGAAAATAGAAGTATATATGAACAGCCCATAACTCTGGCTTCTCAAATATTAAGTCATCTACTCTGGTTTCCTACACAGGAGGAACTCTCCCAGTTTCTATCAGAAGATTTTGTAGCATGTTCCATTTTCTTTCCAAAATTCAAAAGACTGCACTTGCCCAGCAAAAAAGAGTCAGCTCCAAATCCAAGAGGGAGCACATTCCCTACCTCCAACATTAGTAAGGGTTGAGGCCACTTTACTCTCTTGCACTGCAGCATAGAAGTTCAAAGTCATCTTCTGCTAACCTTAAAATACAGCAGCAATCTAAACACAGCAACTCAAATATCTACCTGCATTTACTTTCTTCCACTTTGAGCACTCCTCAGAGTATTTGAAGTGGCTCATGAAAAAAGTAAACCAAGCCAAACGAAGAAAAAAAATAGTGGGAAATGACAGAACTGACATTTTTAGAATATAGCAGTTTATCCCAAGAGGTGCATTAAAGAAGGAAAATGAGCAACAAGTTCTTTAGCAGTAAGTAAATTACTTACAGTAAGCCTCCATGTACAACGCATTTTGCATTTTTACAGCTAACCTCATACCAAATAAACAGTTCAGCTCCATGATCTGACATAAGGATCATTGCTTATTTTCCCCATTGAAACTTGTGTTAAATCACAATTAAGACAATAATTATTCTTGTAAAAATATTGTATGGAACTACAACTGCTTCAGATAAGTGGAAAGGATATCAAGGTAGCACAAGACAAAAATCTTGGTATACCTATTAACACTTAAAGAGAAGAGGAGCCTTGAGATTTCTTAGTGGAAATTCTTCAGGGACCACTTTTATCATTTAACACGAATAATTTGTCTTAGGACAAAGAAAATACAGATGCAGTACTCAAGCTTGTATGATTTCAAAAATCTAGTCTTTACTGTTCAATACTGCTAGACTACTAAAAGCAGAAGGATCTGGGAGCAGAGAAAGTGGGCACTTTGGGGCAGATCTGTAACTGCCAGAAGGGCATGATCTTGACACAAGGAAAGGAACTACAAACATATGGAACCCCAAGCCTAACTTTGTGACTAGTTAAACCTTGTGTTACAGTGTAAGGGGGCCATGTGTGCAGGCTGCACAGGCACGCGAACTCCCTTTCCAAAAGCTCACAGTTCCACCCAGGTGCCTTGCAAGCTGTTCCAGACAGATAACACTGATCAATTCCTGGGCAAAAATGACCGGCTGGTTGAAATGTTTCAAGCTAGATCTAACCCAGAGATGCCAGTTTGACTGCCCTGACCCAAAAAATAATGAAGCCATTAGTGGTTTTGGCCCAGATCAAGGGCGGGATACGTGGGGATAAGCTGGCAGGGACAAGCTAACTCAACAGCTGCAACTTTCCAGTTGCTCACTACACGGTTCAGACAATTAAGCAGAAACACTGAAGAGACAAGCAGGACAGTGTGAGATGTACAAATCACATCACTAAGTTTGTCCTCACTATGCCTTCACAAATTCTTGCGGGCCTTGAGCTCCACCAGTGTCAAATCCTAACAGTCTTCTCAATAAAAACCAAATCAGTGCCCTCAAATTCAATCTCTATTCCCTACCTTGTCCATAGAATAAGGAAAATAGGTACCCCAGCTCAGAAAAGAGTATTTGTAAGCATTTGTAATGAAGCCCAAAGGGTTACAGAGTTACAGAAACATTACAAACTTGAAATACAAGCAGCTAAGTACATCCAGACAGATGAATCAATTGGCAATAGAAGGAAAAAACCATTGATGGTGGTCTACTTAAAAGAAAATTCTGGCTAGGCAGGGATTTGTGTTTTATTATTTTTCTGGGTTTTGGTTGCTTTGGGGTTTTTTTTGGTTTTGTTTGTTTGCTGTTTTGTATCTTCAAGTCCTAGCTCCAACAAACTATGCCCCAGAGAATCCTACGTGACTAACTTACTCCAAAACCATAACCTACAAGTACCTACACAGTATTTTTTTATATATCCCATTCACTCAAAACCTCAATCAATCCACAAAACAACATTGTCTAGTAGCTATCCATATTATCAGCTACCCTTAATAATAACAAAAGTATTCTAGAGATCATTCCTGGTTTGGGTCTTTTCAACTATAGCCTTTCAATACCCTCCTTGCTGTTCACACACATACACACACATCCTAATGTAGCCAAACCAGCACCTCCCTGCCCCAAATATCTCTGTACTGTTAACAAAACTTCTCACAAGGAATGCTTTTCTCCCTTCTAAAAACCCATTTATGCAATTAACTTCTACAAACAAGGTTGGAACAGAAAAACATCTGCTTGGCATAGATGTCTAGTCAACATCAAGGCAGATCAAGAGCGTTTTGAGCCAACATTGACACATATCCCAAGTCTTCTATAACATATACAGGTGAACAAGGAAAGTGAGTGTGAATTGAACAAATCCTCTTCCTGACAAGAATATAATTACTGGACCAGAGTAAGCGGTTTTGACCGCTCCTAATCTAGAAACTGCAATATAGCTTTAATTAGAAGAGTAAAATTATAGGATACTCCCAATGCTGAAACCACAGCCAGAAATTCACTGCAAGGTTTAGTCCACTCTGCTCTCGAGTACGAGATTCAAGCCCAAAATTCAGCATTTACATAAGTATCATGGGTGACATTCAAGTCACTGTGATTAAATTCAGCAGCATGGATTAAATCCAAGGTCAGCAGATTAACTTTTATTACCTGTTCATGCACTGAGCCATGCTCCTGCATGGCAGGCTCCAGAGGATACCATCAATCCTTAACCAAACACTTTCACCCAGGCACTGCATTCAGTCTCAACCAAACAAGCTGCTGACTTGTTCACACTTGAGCCCACATCCCCAAATGCCACCTCAGAGCATTTACACCTCACACGCCAGCTAGGAGACACTGCTGGAGCAGGACTGGTATTGATGAGCACCTACCTCCAGCACAGGGTGCCAGCAGAGGACAATAGCTTTTTCCTGCAAAGCCTGTAGTTTCCAGTCAACTATTTCACAATCACTCATCACTACAGGGTTATTCCAGAAAGGTCACTTTGAGCAGCTAGGAACATTTGGTGCTCCAAATCACGTCACATGTGTCAGCAAAAGAAGTCCATGGCATAGGGCTCACCTAGGCAGCCCATAAGCTGTCGACTCACTTGTGCAAAGCACCCAAGAACCTCTGCCTACCTGAAGAAAAAGTTTCTTTTCAAACCAATATAAATACTTGTAAAAGAATATACTCATAGTGCAAGTCTGTCATTTTTCTGCAAATCAAGTTATTGTCAAAGAGTTTTTACTGCTTTTAGCAGAAGGCACAAACAAGGTAGAGCTTGCTCTTTTTTTAAGTTTTAGGAGGATTTCTAGCAGGACAAAGAGCTTTCATCTTCTTTTAACTTGAAAGGGAGACTTTTGAATACATACATTCAAACATTTTAAACAAGAAACACAATCACTTGTAACTATTAATTGGCACATCCATTACAAAACATTAAGGCCACAAAGAATGTGCCATGATGCTACATTATTGCTCCAGCCCACCCCCAAGCACCCAGTGGAGAGCCTACATCAGCACAGGGACAGGGAAATCCATCCCACAAGCTGCCCACCACCTCCTGACAGGCACAGAGCCACTCAAGTTTTGCCCAACTGACATGATTTTTCATAACTAAATTGGTATTTTACCTTCTTCCCCATGAATCTTTTCATCCAAGTAGACTAACTGGGCCTGACTGGAGATGCAATATTAATTTCAGTAGGACTGGGGAACTACAGTAGGAGTATGACACTTCCTGGTGCATCCTGCTAACCAGTAGATCGAAAGGAAACAGAAACGAGACGGAAACATGCTCACTTTTTTTTCCACTGAAACTCAGCAGTATTCAGTGGCGCTCGACCTACTTCCTATCCCATGCCTTTGCTGTCACTTCCTTTGACAGTTTGTCAGCATGCTTGTGAATCTGGAGATTAAGGAGTGAATGTCTAGGAAGCAAAAGAGCCGGACTTTTTCATCCTGATGTTCAGTCAAAACTTTTACAATCTAACCAGCAAGGCGCACAGTGACCAGTCAGCAACAAGTACCTCCAATTACTGGCATCCAGCAGGAATTGCTAATCAACTGTGTAATTTTGCTTACAAGTATGCACATAAAGGTGACTGATTTCTCATGAAACACCCTCATTCTTCCTTTTTTAGCTCAGGGCATGGATTAGCATCTACAAACAGCTTTGGATTTTCTGCTTTCCTGTATTCCAGGGCTCCTGTCTGAAAAGACATTTTAGATCAAAAAAATACTTGTAATTAGCTCCTTACAAATGAATAAGAGTTTTAAATACCACTGGCTCCAAGCACATGATCGTCTATTTTCTACCTACAAACACAGTCACCAGCTATAAATGCTGAATTGAAAGGATCCTGTTTGCCATGCCTGGTTTCTTAATAGAAAGCAATATTGCTACCAAAACACAAAATGGTTGTAGCACAGGTAGTATATTCTAGTAGTTAAATTCTACTTTAACTGAAATACTAGTAGTTACTCAAAATGTAAATTTCCAAGATGAACACTAGCACGGTGAGCTGCTGTGTTGAGAAATACATTCCAGGGTTTGGTAAGAACGGAAACATTCATGAGGCACACGTTACACGACTTTACTCAGCGTAACAGTAGGTGCTTCTACATGTTTAATTCATTTGAAACAGGAGATGTTGAAGCTTAAGGTACCCAGTAGCAACCTATATACAACCAAAATGCATTCCTAAAGCTTCCTGCCAGGCCATTCACATGACTTCAAAGAGTTAGGACACTTGCACAGCATTAAGAGACTCTAATTTTCCAACTACCAATGCTCAATTTTCAACAAACCATGCTTTTTCCTGGGGGGAAGGACAGTGGTGGGGAGGAAAGGGGGAAAAGTCACGGGCAGACGCCTGAACTTTGGCTCTACATTATTCACTCCAAAATTGTCGGCCTAAAACATTACAAAGCCACACAGACCACACAACAACACGTGCAAACGAAGATCTGGGCAGCCTGTTCATCTCCACTAACCTACAGGCGCCTTCCGGAACAAAAAGCAACTGAAGATGTATCATCAACAGGTCATCCGGCTGCTTCTTTGTGGGAAAAAAAATTCGAAACGTTGCTGAACAGAAACCGGAAACGGCCTTTTTTTTCCCCGGGTCTCCCCCCGCCCCCCATACGCGTTCAAAATGAAAAAGAAAATAAACCTATCGTCCTTCAGATGCAAAAGCGCCAGCTTCTAGCTAGCTGAAAGGCTTTGTAATTTTCCTTGCCAAGTAGTGTTTTTTCAAGGCAGAGGAGTCCTAGGAAAAAA
>VZTH01009369.1:0-32880 GCA_013397815.1 Aleadryas rufinucha
TGGCCCAAACCGGGACACATGTGCATACACTTATAATGATCTCTTTCCTGAATAGCAATGGCTACCTTAGATTCCAATATTCTGCACGTATTCTGTCAGGGGAGAGGCACCATGTGCCTCACTTTGACTTTATTGGCAATTAATTTCATATGCTTTTTTTTTGTTCAGTCACTTAGCATCATGAGATCATTCTGTAATTCTTCACTGTCGTCATGAATTGTGTTTCATAAGGAATATTTGTCACTTCATTATTTTGCATAATTTTCAGGTAATTTATGCATATGTTGAACAGTTCATATCTTAGCAGGGATCCTGAGACTTATTTGATAATCTCTCTCCACTGATTTGTACCTTTTGTTTCCTAATCTTTAATCACTTAATAATTATGCAAGAGCCCCTTTCCTCCAATCTCATGACAGCTTAAATTTCTTTAAGATTTTTCAGCGTGGTCAATGGCAAAATCTTTTAGGAATTTTAAGAATTTTCTATCAGCATCTTCATATATTTATTGACTTCCCTCTACAAAAATCCTTGTGAAGCTTTCTGGTTATATAGGAGTGAGATCCAGCCTGCTTAAATACTATATTTAAATCATAAGTCTCAAATGGCAAGTCAGTTTTTAACTTTCCACCTAATGCTAAAGAATTATTCTGAGTTACCAGGCAAGTTCCTTGTGTGCTCCACTGCGGCCACGTTTGCACGGCCAGAAGGGCCAGCCCCAGCTGGGTGTACCCCTGCCACACCTACAGACCTGTCACAATCCACATGGATGGTACCTGTCACATAGACTAGGTGACAATTACTCGCCCAGGGTGAAGAGAAACTGAGTATGGGCCATCCTGTGGCCTTGAAAGGAACAGAGCCTATGCTCCAGGTTTATGCATCAGCCACTAGATGATGCCATATCCTGGGTACAAACACACATCAGTCCTCTCATCCTTTTGAAAATCCCTCTGTATAAACATGTATACGAGAATCTTGGGTTGTAGAGAGACAGAAAGAAGGAAAACAGCTAGTGCTAGTGCTAAATAAGGATAGGAGAAAACTTGGGATTCCCAGTGACCTTTTGATGCTCTCAATCTTCCCTTAACTTTGAAATAAATTCAAGGTCTTTATTGTCTTCTGTAAAATAAGTTTTCTGTCTCCTCAGTCATCATCCTCTACTCTTTCTACTAACTGAGTATGAGAGATTAGTGCTTTCTGGATGAAATCATACCAGGGCCTTATGGAAGGATATTACAGCTTCCTCATAATTACTGGGAATAGCCACCCTCCTACAAGCAAGACAATCCATGTAGCCTGGTCGTCTGCATTACCACACCTTTATATCAATCAACCATCTTAGTCTAAAAACTGAGAAAAAAAATGAATCTGTGTTTTCATTTGAACCTCATTTATTTCCCCACTTCTTAGAAAGTTTATTTCTTTCTTTTGTCTGCTCATGTGGCTGAGAAGCTTTGCATTATTTGTTTTAACTTCTTTTGCAGTGACAAGCTGAATTAGATTTCTGGCAAGAGTTTTGGACTTTATTCTTAAATTTCCTGTTCTCCAAGATGCTTCTTTCATAGTTTTTCCGCTTCTTATAGAGTCTTACTATTCCTATATGAGTTTTATTATTCTTATGTGATTTTTTATTTCAGTTATAGATGGAGACTTCACCATTGGTTTTGAAACTTAATCAGAATTATTTGCATTCTTAAAAATTTCTGAAGTTTAGGTAAATCAAATTGAAAGAAATTTCAGTCACCTTCACATTTCAGTTCCTAATTTCTGCACGTGTTGACTTCAGTCATTAGATCTCTTAATTCTCCTATTTGTCCTTTCATATAGGAACCTTGACCTATTTTTCTATTTATTCCTCAATGTAATTTAATTGGAATGGTCTTGACATCTCTTCAGTCAAATTATTTTCTATAGGTCTTCTATAACATCCTCAAGTTAGAAAAGGCAATTCAAAAATAAATTTATTCCCTATACAGTCACAAAATCAGTAAGATGTAAACCTACCTACTAATATATCCAGAAATAACTGAATTCTACCAATATTAGTTAATTTTTAGTTAATTAGTCAAATTTTTTACTTAGTTGAATTGTTGAGAAATTGCTCATTTGTAACTCATTTCATGGGTAGGAAATTTTCCTACAATGACACAATTTCCTGTAGTATTCATCACTGTAACAAGTTCAAGATATTTCTATATCCATATCCAATTTTTATCCTGGAATCTATAGCAGGTTCTTAATACCACCTCTAGAGAAGCTAATATACAGCAATGAAAGCAATTTTGATCCAAATTGAGTGTTTGTGAGTTGTTCTTTAGCTGTACTACTTCATTCAGATAGAATACCAATCCACTGCTTTTACCTTTATTTCTGTCCTTCCTGAAGAAATTGCAGGTTATGTTTTCTCAGAATCGTTTCCTTTTCTATCAAAGACCCGAGATAAGATTATACATGAAGTTTAAATGCCATATTTTTGTTATTATGACTTTTCTTTACATTTTATATTTAAATTTCAGAAAGATAAAAAAAGAATCAATACAATTAAATGTTAAATTTAGGATTTAAACTGGCAATATATTCAGCTTATTTAATGAGAACTGCCTAAATGCAAGTAGCGTAGTCTCAGGTAGTTATCCTGGCTCCTTCAGCTGCAGACACTTCTAGAAAGCACTTATTGCTGCTAAGAAAAACCTTAAGGTTGAAACTTTCTGGAGATGTTGATTTCTTTCTGCTAAGTGTAGAAGGAACGCAAGTGATAAGGATTAGACCACATCCACACCTTTTAGAGAGAAATATAGTTGGACAGTTTCTCCCTTTCTGTTTTTATACATTCACCAAAAAAAAAAAGGTATTTTTATATCTCAAATTATGTTTTAAGGCTTTAATATACAGTCATCTATGACAGGTTACTGATTGGAATGATATGTATGTTAGTATCATTATCAATTTCTTCATTTTTCAGATAAAACATAATTGTGTCATAATCGGAGAATCAAAAGAACTAAAACTACAAAATAAAATAAATTTTTCTGGAGATAAATCCAAATGTCTTTCTTTCGCAAGTGTGTGACAGACATTGTTTTTTCTATCAGGTGCAATACACGGATCTATCTTTTTCATTTTGATTCATCAGAAACTCATGGCAGAGAGGAAGTTAGCTAAGCAACGATGACTGGTGGGGAGTGTGTGTGTTACAGGACCTGTGTTTTATTACAGAGAGTTTACGAAAAGAGAAAAATCCTTTTGTTCAGGTAGTTACAGCCTCTAAGTTTTTAACAGTTTATTATCTCATTGCTTCAAACAAACAAGATTTTCTTATATAATTTTCTATTCTTTCATGTCGTTCTCCCTTTTTATGCCTTGCATCTTCATCTGCTGCTTTCTAATTGCTAGGGAAGGCAGACAAGATGCTCCATTGGGAACAGATGGCTTTCTGGAAATCTCCCAACAAGGACTACTCCTGGAATAGATTTCATCTGCAGGCCCCACACAGAGGTAATATATGATACCTACAAATAGATAGTGCTCCAAAGGCTTAGGAAGGAAAAAAATATATCCTGCTGGAGTTCTTAAGCCTGTTATGACCACAATTGCCAACAGAAGAGCAAGCATAAAAATGAATCCTATATATAGCATTCAATTTCTGAAGTTAATTTTCTTTGCTTCCATACAGAGTTTGCAACAGGGACAGCTATCCTAAAATGATTTCTAAAGGGCTGTGTTTTACTTCTCAAGGGTGGATTAAATACAAAATTTGAAATCAGCTATAATGTTATCCTACTTTACAAAATGGTGTGAGATGGCAGACAACATATGAAATAAATGTTAAAGTCTTCATAGGAGTAAGAATAAATAATATAGAAACAAATATGTTGGATTACAGTGAGTGTGAAGAAATGTCTGTCAATGTTATGTCTTGCTCTTCTGTGTTTTGCACCTTTACTTACTTTCATCATAGAGAGGAGAGATTTGTAGCATTTTATAAAATACATATTTGTTTTGTTTGTTTTGGTTCAGTTTTCTTCAATCTAAAATAAAATTGATGATAACCATATTGTATATGGCTGCTCTGTGTGTCTGGAAAATATTATTCTGAGATTATGGATGGGGCTATAAAGCTGAGAGATCAGAGATACACTGTTTATGGTAAAAAAATACAAACTGTAAAGAGTAAAGTGACAACAGTGACGCTGTATCCTCAGTATTATAACCTCAGCCTTGAAATAGTGTGTGGGTTACTTATTGTTCTTGTTCACAAAGCAAAATGAATTTTAGGGAACATAATTTTTCATTATTTATGAAACAAAAATACTATATTCTGGTTTTTCTTGGCTATAAATAAGAGTTAGTGAAAAGGAATCCTAAAAATTCAAATACTGGAATGCAAGTACCAGAAAGAAAGTATCAAAGTTACTAGAATCATAGGTTTTAAAAAATTGGACATGCAACCTTTCTGGGGAGGAAAAATGGCTTGACTGCCTTTTACTCAAGTAACTATTAGCAATGTTATGATGACTTTTTAATACTTGAAGGCGTTAATTTTTATTATAAAGAGAAACAGAACTACAGAGTCCATGTTGATTAACTTCAGTCTGGATCTGAACTGTGCCATGGTGTTACCATTATTATTTACCTACTTGTACCATGTAGAATGTTTCATTCTTCTTATCCTACAGGTGTACAAGTGGAGTCTTTACAATCTTGGAATAAGTTAATGAACACTACAGTGCATAACTGAGAAGGAAATAAAGGCATTCCCAGTGAGCTCTGATCACAATGAACCATGTAGAGCCATTACAAGTCACCAGCAGCTTTGGCATAGTCAAGACTGTTGTTGCAGAGATGAAAGAAGGGCTTGAAGGAAGATGTTGAAATGTTTCTGCAGCAATGCCGAGGCAGAGAGTATAGGAATGACTTTTCCATTGATGCCACTAAGTGAAAAAAAATTCTATAAGTACAGTTCCTTTCCTCTGCACTTCAGAGAAATGTACAGACTGCACTAATTTAACTAAAGGATATGAAATTCTCTTGAGATATTAAATACTCCTGTGAATGTTTTATTGACAAAATGTGCTAGATTGGAATGTAAAGAGGCATCTCATAAGCAACAGAGGTATAATTCCCTGTGGATCATTGTGTTGGTCTATCTCATGAAGCCATCAAAGACATTAGAGATCCCCCACTAAGAGAAAGGCTGTCCATGTTCTCAGGTGGTCCTTCCACTGCCTTTTCCAATGGTGGAAAGGTCTGGGCATGGAAAGTGTGAGCAATTTTCCACAGACAGCTTTCTCTACTGTACTAGCTTGAAAACAAACCAGTGGGAGACACCAAGTCAGAANACAAAAGCTATATCAGTGAGGCTTTGGTCAGAGAAATGCTCTTGATGAGTTGTGACTGTGTTGACCTTGGCTGTGTTTGAGTTACCAGCCTAGAGGTAAAAATTGCTCTTCCTAGCAATTAATTTCTCCAACAAGATTATAATCTTGAAACTGAAGCAAGACTGTGTTGCTTCATCTACCAGATGCTTAACAATCTCTGTCAGGAAAAGTAGATTGATATCGTTCCATTTCCTTTTATTATAGCTTCTGACATGGGAGGAAGTGGAATTTCTGCTCTTACCTCTTGGCCAGCTATCATAGCTTTGGGAAGAAAATAGCCTTGAATGCAATCATTAAAATTCAGTGCAACAATTACAGTTAATGTGCATTAATTTGGGCATATTAAGCTTCTTAGTATATGCCAGATATATTCTTGTAACTGGCAATAACAAGGACATCATCTTTAGCAGTGTCACAGATTCTGTTAAGCAGAAACTGTGATCTAAGTAGCTTGTTAATAAACAGAATTGTGTAGTAATTTTGTCAGTGACAACGAATTTTTCCTTGCTAATGCCATCTTTTTGAATGTTTTTACACTTCCAGTCTAGGTTACGGGTTCTGATTTCCAACTACTCAGAGCTGTTAATTCTGAGTCCAAGCCACTGGCTGCTAAGGAAGTGCTAGAGATAGAAGTGATCAGAAGAAGATCTTAAAAGTTTTCCTGAATTTCAGCTTTTATGTACCATAAATTTTGAGTTCCATTTCAATAATGAAATTTCTATAATTTTGACATCTCAGCTCAGATTAGCCTAAAATATTAGTCTGAAATTCATGCTGAAGAACTCAAGAAGAATTTTTGTTTTCTAATAACACATTCACTATGAAAAATACCTGATGTATTGCAGTTGCTGGAAGGACATTCCAACACATACATGCAGTCATTTAGAACACTTGGAAGATTTAGTGACCACTCTAAGACACTGTAACAGAAAAACAAATGCACCGTCTAATTAATCACTCAATATTGACGGAATAACACACAGGTAAATTGACAGGGAAAAATTAAGCTCTCTGGAACCTAGATTTCTTCTATTCTTCATGTATTATAATAGATAATTATTAAAAGCTACAGCCTTCAAATTTAAATGGATGCTATAATTTGAAACAACCTGTTGTGAGTGCTACTGTGTAAAATTTAGGACTGAATATCCATATAGTTAATTGAATATATGTTCTGTAGTCAGACTCGCAAAATAGTTCTGTACCTTTCAGACAAAAAACAGAAAATGAAAATTGTTTTTGTTCCCACAGAATCATTCAAATGAGGATAAACATGATCTATTAGGTTAACTTGTCTGGTAAGAGTACTGCAACACTTATTTTCAAGTATGGATTTAAACTGACAGAAGCCAGATTGCTCTTCACATACCTGAGAGATGCACAGCATGCTTCCAAAAATTCATACAGCCAATGGCCCATTCCCTGATTCATGGTGAATCTTTTTCCCTGTCATGGAAGTATTTTTATTTCATGACAAAATGTAGGTTTTCCATATCAGATAATAGACAGAAATCTTGTCACACAAAGGTAGGGTACATTCATATAAGTATGTTTGACCCAGATATTATCTGCACACCGCAACATATGACTGTCAATGTGAGACATATGATTCAAATTTTCTTCAATTTATTAAATTTTGCTAAATAAGGTGATATTTTTGTCATGTAATGAGAGGTAGGGGTGGTATCGTACTTGAATTACTCTGTAAGAATCTATTCTAAGATGCAGCACTGCAGGGTTATCTCATCATTTTATAGAAAATTAATCTTTGTTACTAGATTAGCCTTTTTCAAAATTGATCCAAGATTTGCCTTTTTCCGTGTCCAGTGGAAGTGTTACTCTCTTTGGGTATTCCTGGTATTTAGCATTCTCTTCAGTATTTGCTCCTTAGTTGCATTTGGGGAGCTAGCAAATACCATTCTGGTTACTCTGTGCCAAGCAGCTATAGTCCACTTGCAAGAGCTTTGTGTCTGAAATAACACTTTCATCTGCACAGTTGTTTATACTTTTCCTCCTTGATCTTCCTTTGTTTGTTTACATCTTTCTCCTATTTTAGAGCCTGTGTTATATATTCCTTATTACTCTAGAGAAAAAAAAAATTATCTCCAATTTTGATTATCCAATATTTAAATCATGCTGAGGTATTTTGTTGTGAGAAGTATTAATATAAATATCCCAGTGTAATTTAGCAATTTACAGACCTATAGGTCTACAAAGTAGCCATATAAATGGCTAAGCTAACTTCAAGTAGACAACAGGATTCTGTAGCTAGAAGAAATTTCAGTTAGAAGAAATATGAGAAATTTAGCTCTCAGCTAAAGTTTTTATGCTTAATCATTCTTACACATAAACATTTTTATATCTGCTCTACTCTCCAGTTAAATTTGGAAAGTAATCAAGAAATTTACCCCTGGAATAAAATCAAATGTGTAGGCTTTTTTGTTCTATCACTAGTCTACAACAAGATAATCTAAGTCACCACCAAAAAAATGAGGATGACAGCTTGAATTCCTAAATGTCCTGAAGCAAGAGGATTTTGAGAACTTACAAATGAATTCATGGTTACTGCAAAGGACAGCTGAAATTGGCATATATTGTGTTTCTAGTAAGAATTCCACACAATCCTTTATCTCAGTTCAACACAAAGAGATTATTTATAGTAGCTACAAAATGCAGTATTTCCATACATTTTCTTTCTATGATGTAATCTACAGACTGCATTCTCCTATTATTTTGCATTTCAGTTTTATTCCCTAAGAATTCAAACATAAACACCTATAACAAGCTGTCAGTTTTAAAACATGTTAATTCTATTTATCAAACTTTATTTAAAAATTATGTCACAATGCTTTTTAAAATTTAAATAAGATGTTCACAATACCAAAAGATGAAGTTTTAATAGAAATTAAATAGCCTTGTTCTCAGTCTCATGTAAGCAGGTACATTGTTACTTCATTTGGCACTTTCTAGCTATTGTCAACAAGAAGTCATTAACAGTCTTTCATCTACAGAAGGTTAAACAAGGTTGGATGAATGGCATAATATTTTTCATGAAAATATATCAACTCTTTTTCTATCTACAAACATAATTTATTGTTTTATAGACTATATGAATGTTTTAAAAACTCACATCCTGAAATGGAGTAAATCAATTCTTTCTGAAAAGGGAATGTGACAAAACAAAATGGGGCTGTGAACTATTTAAACATAAACTAGAAAAACCATAATTTTTAAAACATTGAAGACACAAATTTATTGTAGTTAAGTTGAAATTATTTATCTTTCTTTTCTGGATCTAGATGTAATCACTTCTTACTGTCTGAGAAATAATATTTTTCTGCTTTTATGTTGATGATTATAGACATGGTTAAAAAAAAGTAGAAATATTAAGCGTATATACATACAAAGAAAAAGAACCTACAGAATAAAACTGAAATTAAATGATCAAACCAAAACAAGCTATCCAACCACCATCAACAAAAAAACCCCAGTCAAAAATAGCCTCATCAGAAATGCGATGTCCTGGCCAATTTTCTCATTCTCTGTATCAGGAATCCCTCTTATTAAAAGTGTCACAGAATATTCTGAGTTAGAAGTTGCCCAATATGATCATCAAGGTCCAACTTCTGGCCCTGTGCAGGTGTGCTCATGTTCCTTAGAGCATTGTCCAAACGCTTCTTGAGCTCTGTCAGTCTGGGTGCTGTGACCACTTCCCTGGGGAGCCTGTTCCAGTGCCCAACCACCCTCTGGGTGAAGAACCTTTTCCTAATATCCAACCTAAACCTACCCTGACACAACTTCAGGCCATTCCCTTATTTCGTGTCACTGTCACCACAGAGAAGAGATCAGTGCGTGCCCCTCCTCTTCCCCTCACAAGGAAGCTGTAACTGCAATGAGGTCTCCCCTCAGTCTCCTCCAGGCTGAACAGACCCAGTGACCTCAGCCACTCCTCACACGGCTTCCCCTCAAGGCCCTTCACAATCTTTGTTGCTCTCCCTGGGACACTCTCTTATAGCTTAATATCTTTCTTATCTTGTGGCACCCAAAACTGTCCCCAGCACTCGAGGTGAGGCTGCCCCAGTGCAGAGCAGAGCAGGACAATCCCCTCCCTTGCCCAGCTGGCGATGCTGTGCCTGATGCCCCCAGGACAGGGATGTCCCTCCTGGCTGCCAGGGCACTGCTGACTCATGTTCAACTCACCATCGACCAGGACCCCCAGGGCCCTTTCCTCATGCTGCTCTCCAGCCTCTCATTCCCCTGTCCATCTGTCCATCCAGGGTTGCCCCATCTCAGGTGCAGAATCCGGCACTTTCCCTTGTTGAACTTCAGATGGTTGGTGATTGCCCAATCCTCTGATTGTCAAAGTCTCTCTGCAGGGCATCCCTGGCTTTGAGGGAGTCAACAATTTTGTATCATCTGTGAACTTGCTCAGTATCCCTTCCAACCCTGCATCCAAGTCATTTATGAAGATGTTGAACACAAGGCCAAGGATGGAGCCCTGTGAACCCCACTAGTGACAGGTCACCAGTCTGATGTCACCCCATTCACTGTCACCCTTTGGGCCCAACCCATGAGCCAGTTGCTCACCCATTACAAGATGTGTTTATCCAGCTGAATGCTGGACATTTTGTCCAGAAGGATCCTGTGAGAGACAGTACTGAAAGCTTTGCTGAAATCCAAAAAGATTGCACCAGCTTGCTTTCCTCGATCAGCTTGTCATAAAGCGAAATCTGATTGGATAAGCAGAACTTTGTCTCATAAAGCTGTGCTGGCTGTGACCAATGACTGCGATGTCTTTCAGGTATTTTTCAATACCTTCCAGTATAATCTTTACTGTAATTTTACCAGGGAGAAAACTAAGATTGACAGGCCTGTAGTTTCCAGGGTCATCTTTTTGCCCTTTTGGAAAATTGGGACAACAAGTAGGGGGAGTATTTACAGCTGCAAAAATCCTAGTGAACACTGAAAGAAAACAGTATATCTTTTTATGACTTTTTTTAAAAATACTCCCTTTTTTAGTCTGAAAAAGAAAGACATTTTAGTCATTAGGGGACCTAACATCATACTTTCTCAGGGAAACCCCTTCAAAGGCTAACTGATAGAAAAGGATAACTCTAAGGAGTCACTCAGAAGTATATCTACAATGCTGACTGACTATCTTTCAAGGATTTTGAGGCTTTAAGGTGTGCATTGATGGATCAGCAGTGCCTAAACACCTGGGACTGAACTCAGCACTATTTGCAGTTTCTCATTCTCTGTGTCTCATTAGAACTAGAGAGAATTTCTATCTGACTTACCTGTATCTGAAATCAAATCAATTAGCATCTGTAAAGTACTCTGAGAACATCAGCCAATAAATTGCACAGGAAATAAAGTACCCACATTAAAATTGTCAAACATTTAATGTTTCTGGAAGTCTCTGGAAGTCTCTTTGGAATTTGGTTAAATAATTTGAAAGGAAGAATCTATATGGTAAAAATCTAAAATTGAAATAAACAGAAAGCCTTTGTTATACAGCATTACTTAAATTTGGTTTACAGACATATTCTGTTGTAGCTGGTAATACACCATGTAGGATGAATGGAAACGGAAATGAAGTGCTAAATGATGAGTTACACCACTCCAATTACACATCAGAAACAACATCCTTTATCTGGGCTGTTAGTGCCAAGAATATTACTTAATACAACAGGAAGAGTTGAAGGGAAATGAGGAAAAAATGCAGTGTAAGTACAGCATTATTTAAAGAAAATGCAATGTGTAGATAGGGTACTCTTTTGTATCAGTTGTTCAGAGGACACATTTGTGTTATTGTCTGGGTTCCTTTAAGATGTTTTTGCAAAAAAGTTTGACGAAAGACTGTGTTTCATTTATTCCATACTTCCCTTTGGATCATCAATAAAACCTTTAAACCAGATAGAAAGCAGGGGTAACCAATACCATAGTCTCAAACTAAGTACTCAGATGCTGATCTAGTTTTAAACACTTAACCATATGTTTAATTTCAAATATGTGTGTCCCATTTTGAGATTGTGTGTCTAAAGTTAAGCATGTATCCACATGTTTATCTTAGCTGAAGTAAGCGACACTGAGGCACAGTACACACGTAATACTTAGACCTCTAAACCACTTAGCATAGTCCTAACCTATTTTAGGCTAATTAGTAGCAAATTAGCCACACACAGGGGGGAAAATCACTGCCCTGGTCCTGCTGGCCACACTGTTGCTGATACATCCAGGATGCCATTGGCCTTCCTGGCCACCTGGGCACTCCTGGCTCATGTTCAGCTGCTGTTGACCAACACCTTCAGATTCTTTTCCAAAAGATGTCAAGGAGGTCAGGTGTGCTAGCTAAACTGTGGATATCAGTCTAACTATTTAAAAGGGCTTTCCATGATGCTACCAATTACCACTTTGAAAATAAATCTTAAAAAATCAGAATATAATCTAGTTCTAGATCAGCACTTGCTCCATTAAGCTCACAGGAGTATCATGGAATAAAAAAATTGGTTAGTCACACAAGCCACCAGGTATTAAAAGGAACACAGACAGGGAGCAGCTCTGGAGGAGTAAGTGCCTTTGTTACTCTGCCACAACTGAGGGTTGACCACTTTTCAAACCATCTTGTTTCTTTTGCTTTCCTTTCATCTGCGGCCCACAGCCAAGGCTTTTGAGGAACTCAAACCGGGAACATGGCCAACTGCTACAAAGGTTGTTACATGGTTGCCGAATTATGTTCTTGGGTAAGGCAGATGTTGTTTAAAATACAGCATGCAAAACACTAAAAAAAGAATGACCAGTAAAGCAAGTAACTGCAACAGCACATTCCTCAGAATAGATTCTATACATCATGTATGTTTGGCAGCTGGTCTCAGAGTGTTGCACTAAGTTTGAAAAAAAAAAAAAAGGAAAAAAGAAAAAAAGAGCAGTTAAAAAAGAATGTGAACCTCAGAAAGGCCAACATAAAATGCTGGTTTTCCTCAAGAAAATGCCAGGAACTATTCTTCTAACTGTCCCATACTCTTTCAATTCTCATTATTTAATTACAGTAATTTTATGGCATCTATTATTACATTTCCTTACAGGTAGAAAGAGAATACAAAATCTTTATTTAAAATTGCATGTATTTTGAATCACAAAATAAGGAAGAACAAAACTAAAAACTTGCATTATTTAATGTAACATGAGCTGGATGAAAGCAGAAAATAATTTCTTGTTATTCTAGCTTTTTACAAAAGTGAAAAATACACATAGCTGCTACTTCTTCAACTGAGGCATTTGTGCAGTGTTACACTTGCCTTAGGGAGATTTCTCCAAAATCTTCCTTCAGCCAATGCTCTTTACCCCAGGCTTTATGAAGACTATCATAGCTGGAGGCAGCATTGTGGGGATTATGTTTTTGAATTCCTGTAGATTGTACTGAGATTAAGGAATCAAAGGTTTTCCTGACTTTCTGCAGACAGAAATTTAAGTGTTGGAGTTCTTCTAGTGGCATTATGTTAGACTGTCGGGGACAATTAGCCTCAAAGCGCTTGTATATAATGTTTGTGATGTACACATATATACAAAACTTTCACACAAACCCTGGTATACCCTTGGTATCCTACCAAGGAAAGGGAAAGCCTGAGAAATTACCTGCTCTATTTCCATCAGAATTATGCTTGGCTAAACATGGTCACCATATTTTTTATGCTTCTAATAATTTGGCTGACACCCAAACAACCTGCTTCCATCTCATATTCTGCCTTGGAAATAAGAACTCCCCATGCCCTCAGACAAAATAGCCAAAATCAGGGCAGAGAGAGTAGGGACACACTGAGTTCAGAGGTTGAGCAATTTTTCAACTTCTGCTCTGCAGATCCATGGGTTACTAAGAAAAAAAGAAACTCACTGCCCATAATCACCATCTAGATCTGAAGTTTCTGTAAAACACAGACTAGCTACAGAAAGAGAAGGAATGTTGCAGCAAGCTTCCCATCATTATACTTTCCTATCTAAATAATCTGCCTTGCTGATAACCTGCAGATCTTTTTACAGATAACCTACAGGTTAAAAATAGGTAAACACAGTTCTCCTGAGTCATGTTCCCAGCTCCCTGCCTATCCCTAAATTTCTAACGGCCAATAAAAAAATTAAATTGAAAAAAGAAAAAGCTTATTTTTCTCAAAGAAGATCTTATTCACAGAAAAAAATTAAAATATCAGAGATCATCTAGTGATGCCCGGGGTGGGCTACAAGTATATGTCATGTTATCACCTGGGGTTTGGTGGCTCAGGGCAAGACACTCCATGTGTCTCCTTCAACAGAATTGCTTTGAATTCTTCAGGGCCAGGAGGCAGACAAGATGTCCATCCAGACCTGGGTGCTGGGCATTATTCCTGAGTCCAACAGTTCCACCATAGTATTGAGAATCTACTAAATATTCTTATATTGCTTTAGATTTTATCTGCAAAATGTCTAGAGATGATGGCACTGGGAATACAAACATGCATTGTTACCGGAGACAGATATTTGCCATATTTGGTTTATACAGTCATAAAAGCATTTACTGAAATAGAAAGGAAAAGATGCTCCTCTTCTTGCTAACATTTGGCTTGCTGCTAACAATGAACAATATAGAAAGGTAACCTTGAAGTGGGCAATACTATCTACAGACTCTGAAGGCAATTAAGGATAAGAATTTGTCTCCTATGAAAGCAGTGACATCCCAGTATTTTTCCTTCTTTTTTTCCATCTTCAAAATGTTTTGGCAAATTGCACATTCCCGGCTGTATCCTCTGCTGTCATCTCTTTTTCCTTGAAATTCTACGCCAAACAGAACTGTGGTTCTGATGTACTGTACTTTTTAGTTTCATTAATGTGCCTCGTGAAGAGATAATGAAATTATTTCTTCCTGTTTGCTTTTCTTCTGAAAAGCGTGTATCAGCTCAATAATTTTGTTATTTTTTCACTTCAATATTATTTGTGCTCAACCTTGTCTTCTTTGCACACCAAGTACTCTGCAGTGCCGATTTTAAACTCAACTTCAAAATTATAGTGCGAAAAGATGATTATCCTTGAGGCAAAAAAGAACAATTTCAGTCAGTCTCTGCAGCTTAGATAGTGTTTCTCCAGAATATTTTCTTTCAGGTTTTCAGGGGCAAAAGAACATCTTCACATCAGTTCAGCTGTACAGATGAAAAACCAAGAAAGGTTTCTGTAATTCCAAGGTCAAACCCTGCTGCTGCAAAAGCATTTTGCACATCACTAAACCACGTACATGTGAAGAAGCCTTGAAGAGATTCCCTAACAGTGTTTGTAAAATCAGTCCTTAACATAGATGTGGCAAAGTGAGACAGAAGTACAAGTCAGAATCACAGAATAGTTGTGGTCAGAACGGACCTCTAGAGATTGCCTTGTCCAGTCTCCATGCTCAAAGCCAGCTGATCTACTGCAAGGTACCCAGGGCTGTGGGGGGTTGGTTCTTTAACCTCCCAGAGGGAGACTGCACTACCTTGCTGAGCCATCTGTTGCACTGTCTGACCATTTATAGGAAAAAGGGTTTTTTCTTGTGTTTAAATAGAATTTTGTGTATTTCAACAGCCTTGAAATCTGTCTCCATTCCTTATACCTTCCCATCAGGCCTTTTATACATATTGATAAGATCCCCCTGAGTATTGTGCTCTCCAGGCTGAACAGTCCCAGCACTGTCAGTCTCTCCTCATATGACAGAGGCTCCATCCCTTCATCATCTTTGTGGTTCTGCAATGCTTTCTCCAATAAGTCCATGTGTGTCTTGTCATTAGGGGCCCAGAGCTGCAAGAGTCCAGATGTGTCTCACCAGCGTGGAGCAGAGGGGAAAGATTACAGGCCTTGCTCTCCTCATTCAGTTCACAGTGCTGTTGGCAGCCCAGAGTGCTGCAAGAGCACATCATTGGCTCACACTCATCTTCTTGTCTACCAGAACCTCAAGGTCCTTCTTTGCAAACCTGCTTTCCAGCTGGACAGCTCCTAGTCTAACGTGGTGCATGGAGTTCTTTGCATTTCCCTTTGTTGAACCCATAGAGTTTCCTGTCAGCATGTTTCTCAAGCCTGACAATGCTGCTGATGGCAGCCCACCCTTTTGGATATATCAAGCATTCCTCCAAGTTTTATTTCATCTACAAACTTGCTGATGATAAGCTCTGTCCAATCATCCAACTCCATAATGAAGATGTTTAACAACGTTGTTCCCATATCCTCTCTCAGGGCATACCACTGGCACATCAGTTTTCAGTCTGCTGTCTTCTTACTGAGTCCTACTTTATCAGTTAGTTTACAAGGATCTTCTGAAAAATATAAGTATTTCTAAAGTTAAAAGGAGCAACATCCACTGCTCTCCCCTCATTTTCCAAGCCATTTATATTATTTCAGAAAACTTGGATCAGTTGGATATGAAAAGTTAGTTAAGAGATCAGTTATTTTTATGTGTGTGTGTATCTGTTCACGTGTATGTGTATATATTGAAACACAAAAAGATGGAGAAAATACTGAAGACACAAGTCAACTATATGTATCTCATTTTAGAAACTGCTTCATGTGGACTGTCCTGATAAGAAGTATGAGGACAGGATGCTCAGGAAATCTTCACCTCTGCCTTGGCTAGATGTAATAGGCAGGCACCATTCCAGGGACAAGTTGCCAATGGGATGACTTCCACAAAGTCACAGTTATGTCACACAATCATGACTTTGAGCAGAATATAGTCCTTCTGAATTCAAGAAGAAGCATCTTCTCACATTTTGAAAGCAGCACGACTGATGTTACAGCATGGGCTTTTTCCTGGAAGCAGGAACAGCAGTCCTTATGTGGTTTCTCAGTGGGAAGGGAACTTCACTTCCCCAGCAGAGAGCCTTATAGCACCAGTGCAGCTAAGTGTGGTCTTGCTATTTGTAGGTGGAACTAACCAACTGGATGATAACTTGAATCTTTCTGTTCTCAAGGTAAGGATGTTTTGATCTTAAGAATATTTTCAATGGCAGAAGAGACTTTCTCAGAAATTGAATTTAATATTAAAATAATCAGGGTCAAAAAAAAAAAGATGTAGTAAAAGGGCTTTAGTTAACTAAATCATCTTTACTTAGAGCCCTTCCAAACTGAGTCAGGTAGAACCTTAGAGCATGAAATAAATATTTCTGTCCATAGTTTCAAACACCATCATTTTTAGTTCAACTGAGTAATTTCTGGAAGTCTCTCTAACACATCCATAATTTAAAGCATATCTACTTATAGTATATGTGTTGTATAAAAGTGGAAGATGGAAAAGGAAAGGGTTAAACAGAGAGTATTGTGTGCCACAAGCAAATGCAGAATAAAGAGCGAAAGTGTGGAAGGAGGTGCAGAAAGACAAGTCTGTGTCTGTCAAAACATGAGAATCAGAAATGATTAGAGTCCAAATTACAAGTCTGTCTGTCATGAAGCATGATAGATTTAAAATACAGGAGAAGGCAAATGACAGTTAAAGAACAAGCTGGAAAAACTGTTGCCAAAAAAAGAAAAATCACAGCAAAGTAGCCTGACACAGCCAATCAAATTAAGAGAGCTCTTCTTGATGGAAAATTGCTTATTGTAAATGAAGGTAAATAACTGTCTAGAGGAGCAACAGACAATGGAACTTAATGAACACTCTGAACATCACTGTTTACTGTGTGAATCATTAGCACTGAATCCATAGCCAACTAGATTGGGAAGAAGTTCAGAAATTGTCTGAAATGTTCTGTGCACCTGGACAAAAATTCATTTGACACAGCATAGTTCATTCATGTCTGTGAAAAACAGACTTTTTCTGCTAATGTTCCTGAATATATCATAATTAGCTAATGTTCTTTCAATAAAATAGCACATAGGACAGATATTTAAAAAGATGGGATATCCTAGAAGTTAATTTTCAGTATGACTGGAAAGGATTCTTTCTACATATTCATATTTTATTTATGGCCTGCCTTGTAAAACACTCAGCTTGTCTTTCCTCCAGGTTTCAGGCTGGTTTGTAAAAAATAATATTGGCTTTACAAATACATTTGTGGAACAAATACAGAAAAATAAGGCTGAATGTCAAAACTTGATTTCCAATTTAGACTTCCCAAACTGTCAGAATATTTGCTATTTTCCTTAAAACCTCAGCTGTTAAAATCAAAAGAAAGTAAAAGAATTGAAACTTTTATTTAAAACAATGATTTAGACCCTTCAGAGTGTGAAGTGCCTGGAACTGTGAAATAAGCAACATCTATTACTCAGGAAAAAGAAAGAAGACAGGAAAATGCAATATTAATTTTAAAATAGATTTAAAAAAATAAAAACCAACAAAAGCAAAAGCAAAAAAGGCCCCATCCAAACAAAATCAACTTTAAATTATTTTTTTGGGGCAAACCCATTATTTTCTAAACCTTAAATATGAATTTGTCAACACTTGACATAAGGGACACTTCAGCAAACAGAGAGTACGTAGAAGTTATTGTTTAAATTTAAAATAAATATCAGTTTGTCCATAAATTTGAATTTGTGTTCCAGCTCAGAATCCAAATTTGGAGGTTTCCAGGTCATAGCTTGTGCTTTGCACTCACTACTAATTTGTGTTGAAGCATAAATAAGACTGAGTGGGAGAGTGGGGTCACAGGGAAGCTAACCCACTGCGTACAATGACAACTTTTCTATAATCCATTTTGATCAGCAGTCAACAACTATCTTCTGTACATATAGATTGCTGAGAAGAGGTAGCAAGGTGACTCCTTTGGAACATGATGAACCAGCTTTTAGGCAATGTGTTTAAAAGTATTTTTTCTTGCAACATCCCCCGCCCCCGAATGTGACTGGATGTCTGACTTTAACCCAAAAGAATTCTTCCCGAACCACTGGAAGAGCTGAAGATCCTTCAGAGTCAGAACTTCCAGCATTCATATCATTTGTTAAGTAAGTCTTACCTACATTTGCAGCTGACAAATCAATAGATAATAATATTTGCTGAGGTTATATCATAGAGTAAGCAATAAGTTCCCAATTTGCCCTCAGCTAAACAAAGCTGAATTAGCCAGGCTGCTTTTGCGCTTACTGAAAACTAGAGCAATTTAAGAGATGCTCTATTTATCTTCATTAGTAATGGCTTTCCTCTGCCCCTCTAACTAGTGCTTCTCTAAAGCACTGGAAGGGCTGATATCTCTAGCAGATGATTTTAAAGTTATACAGATAGTTATCTCATATTTACATATGGTACAAAATAAAATACTTGTGCCTAGAATGGCTTCAACTTGCCAATCTGTAACACCTTGCACATAAGGAAATCCTTTAACAATGGAATGAAGTCCAAACTAAACAGAGCGGAATTGTTTTGAAGGATGGTTCATTTCCTACTTCTGGCTTTTTACTGCTGATTATTTAGGCACTCATTTCACTTTATAAATGGAAACTGAATCATAGTTTACCACTGGAAAATTATTGGAAATCAGAGTCCATTCGAGTCACAGACACAGCTATTTCCTCTCTGAACAGGAAGACTATGCTCAAATGGTCCTTTCGGGAGCTCTGAATGATAAAAAACCTGTTTCTAGCCTCCTTCAAAAAGATCTGTGTAGTGTATTCATACTTCACTTAGGAAAAAAATTCAGGATGTTCCTCTTCAAACATGGATGTTAGAGCAGGAAAAAGGAAAGGTCAATACACATTCTCTATTTGTCTAGACAGAGTAAAGTCTGTTTCCAAACCTAGAATAAGACCCCCTAGCTTCTAGCTTCCCTCTTTATAAATTATTAAACTTTATTTATTTTCATTTATATAGAAAAGAAGACTGGAAAGGGCAGGTCCATGATGGTAGATACGTGTGGATGCTGAAAAGCTTTCAACAGAGAAATTTTCCAGCTTTCGGCAGTATTTTGTGAGACTGTAACATTTTATGGGAGCCCTGTCTTTCCCATGCAAGCTATTCAAAACAATATTATGGTTTTCTGTAAACTATCTTGCACCTGCAGTTGTTTGCAGAATTGTTATGATACTGACTAGAGAAATATTTTGAAATGGCGGTTGTAGAATTGCACCAATCACCCTAGGAGGTGGGTGACTAGAAGTCCAATGAACTTACACTATGCCAGAGCCCTAAAGTATAAAAGAGGTGATAAATAATTAAATAAAAAGCTTCTTCTCTCTACTTCCTGGACCGAATCCGTGTTCCTTCTCTCTCCCTCCTCGCGATAACAGTGACAGATACGTGTGAGAGTATTTTTGTAAAAAAATTATTGTAAAAAACGATTCCTTTCTGCTCCTCTAAAAATCCTGACAATTTCTAAAAACACTCCACTCTTTCCCTCTGGCATTAGCATCTGTCTTTCTCTAAGAGCTGAAGAAAGTAGAAGAATTTTGCAATTTTTCTTAAAAAGCAGATGCAAGATATTTGTGGTAAGTTCTAAAGTCCTGAGACTATGGAGGAAAAGTTTAAGAGTCATCCAAATCTGAGTCTGAGAGCAGAGGCAGCAGGGTTGGATTGGGAATACTGTGGTTTCTGATGGGATGGAGAAGGCAAGTACCAGCCATTTCACAAGTACTGCAGGGCTGCAGCTCAGACCATTCAAAGCCCAGCCATGCCAGTATCATACGCACAGAGAAGTTGTTTTCTGTCATGAGGCACTTGATCAAATACGCATTTGTGTGTCCCAGATGCCTACAGATGTCTTGACTCCTTATGAGTGGAGAAACACGAGCACTTCTTATAACACGGTTTAGTTCCTCTTCAATTAAATATCCCTGGTCATTCAACTGAATTACATTTTAAAAATACTTTTTTTTTTTTTTCTATTCAGGGAGCATAGGCTGACTGGCTTAGATATAAACAGGCACACTGAAGACTGCTGAAGTTTTTGACTATTTTAATGGCAAGTACTTGTCACAGTACTACAGAAACCCTTTCACAAATACTGAATAGGGTAAAGTGCTCTCTCGGGTCCTTTCCTTCAAAGTAACTTCCCAGTCAGCTGGTTCCAGCCTGCACTGTTGCATGGGGCTGCTCTATCCCAGATGTAGGATTTTGCAGTTGCCTTGGTTGAACTTCATGAGGTTCATGTCATCCCATTTCTCCAGCTTCTGACGTCCCTCTGAACTGCAGCTCTGCTCTCCAGAGTATCGACGGTTCCTCCCACACCCCCGATCTTGTTGAGGATGCACTCCATTCCATCACTGAGGTCACCAGGGAGAATGTTAAAAGGTACTGACTGGTCTCAGTATTGATCCCTGAGGAAACTGGATGCCACTGGGGCTTCACAGCACTGAACAAAAACATTTGAGGCTGGCCATCCAGGTAGTTCTCTATGCACTCACAAGTCCAAATACCCTGATTGCATCTTGCCCTCTTAGCCATGGAAAAATCCCTGTTGCTCTCCCCTCACCCACAGAGCCATCTGTCTCTTTAGAGAAGCCAATTAAACTGGTCAGGCAAAATTGTAAATTTGTGCTGGCTGCTTCCAGTTTTCTTGTGCTTCCCATGCCTGGACATGGCTCCCAGGAGGATATGCTTCATCATATTTTATCATCTCCCCTACCTATCTCCAGCCCTGGGCACTGGACACTCCCCTGCTCAGGGCTGGGGACAGACTAGGACATCGGCATGTGGGTGGACCTGGCTCAGAGGACCTGTGGCCAGGCAGCGCTGGGCCTTGGGTAGCTGGAGACCAGCCCTGCTGTGTCATTGCTGAGCCAGGGGCTGGTGGCCAGAACAGGGTCCTGGCCTGTGAGCAAGGTGGAAGGAGCCCTGGGGAAGCTGGTGAGGGGTGGTGAATGAGAGGTATCTGCACAGGCTTCAAGATCTGGAGGAAATCATGACCAAGAGAGAAAATTATAAGGCCATAGAAAGGAAGAGAATGAGGATCACCATTTTCAGTGCTTCACAGGAGAGAAGGCTGGGTATATTTTGCAGATCCAAGTAATTTCTGTACTAAGCCACCCTGCCATGGAGGACTTGACCACTCATCTGGTCCTGCTGCAACTGATCCCTCCACAGTCTGGATGGTCAGAGAGGAGAGCCACAGTGAGAGCTGGTGCGCTGCTCATCAGTGCTCACCCGCCCCCAAACAGCTGTCCAGATTGCCATCATGCTTTCCACACATGCACACACTTTGGGAAGAAAAGCAAAGAAAATTATCGCTCTAGTTTCCACATCTTTTTTATTCTATTCCCCACTTACAATGCAGTTGGGTAGAACAGGTATAAAGAAGCCTTTGTCAACAGTTTCCACAACATTATTCTGACAAGCGCCTCAAACTAAGCACTCTGGGCAGCCATTTGCCTGGTTTCCTGACCTTCATGCTTCCATGAAAGGCTGTACATTCCTGTATGGCCAGTAGAATTCACTGCTTGGTGTAGAAATAATGGCTTTGATGTAAGAGATACCGTAATGTCATAAGATTTAATAAAAAAATGCCTATACCTCATATGCCCTCAGGATAAGGCAAGAAAAATACTTAGGAAAAAGTCTTTAAGAGTAATGAATTCTCTAAAGGGAGCATTGTGGCCATTGATACAACAAAGAATCAGACGAGGGGATGTGCTATTGTAAACACAAGTTTGATCCTCTGCATCACTGCACAGGTTTTGACTCAAAATTAAGTTTCTACGTAGTAGCTGGCGTGGGGCTATGTTTTGGATTTGTCATGAAACACGTGTTGGTAACACAGGGGTTTTTAATTATTGCTGAGCAGGGCTCACACAGCATCAAGACCTTTTTTGCTCCTCACCCCACCTCATCAGCGAGGAGACTGGGAGTTGGGAAGGGACACAACCCGGAGAGTGACCCCAGCTGATCCAATGGATATTCCATAACATGTGGTGTCAAGTTCAGTGTGTAGAGCTGGGGGAAGAAGAGGCAAGGGGGACAAGTTCGGAGTGATAACATTTGTCTTCCCAAGTCACTATAAAACATGAAGGATACCTGCTTTCCTGAGGATGGCTGAACACCTGTCTGTCTGTGGAAAGTGGCAAATGAACTCCTTTTTTTGTTTTGCTCCAATGTGCAGGTTTTGCCTTACCTATAATTGTCTTTAGCTCTACCCATGAGTTTTCTCACTTTTACTCCCATCCCACTGGGGGAAGAATGAGAGATGGTCTGTGTGGGGCTGATCTATCTACCAGGGTTAAATCACCACAATTACTAATATCCTGTATTTCCATACCTTCAGCACCATGCTCAGAGATTCTGAGTGACATGGGATACTTGTTATAACATGTGCAGAAGCACTTTTATCATCTCCTTCCTCCACACCTCCAGTTCAGGAATTTGTTGTCAAATATCAAGGGGATTAGTTTCAAACGTCAAAAGCAGATGTGAAGTTATGAGCAAAGCTTTTTTTTAGGACATATATAAACCTTCATTTCAAAGACCTCAGATAAAGAAATATGAATCAGTTCAGATCATTCCTGTTTTGCAAATCTATTTAATATTCTAGACTGCTGGTCTGCAGGCATCCAAATGGAATGCTAATTATCCACTTTCTTCCCCAGCTGAAAGCTTCACTGAGGCTGACAGAAGGAAAGGCACTAGACTGTTGAACAACAGTACCATGCTTTCAGTGAGAAAGACAACTATAAAATGTTTCCTGCAGCCTAATTCTTCCAGCATCAGCTGATCCTTTACTAGTTCCTACTTGACACCAATTACTATAAAATGCTGGGCGAACTATTCCCCAGGGCCTTAACTGTTATTCCTTTACTTTATGCTGGATTTAAAATGGAGGTTGGGAAGAACACATTGAGTAGTAAACACAGCAGACTAATACATTAAAATTCCTCCTAATCTGATGAGATGTCTTTCATTCCAGTCTTTCCTTGCTGAGCAAAGGTATTTCCAAGACTGCTAGTTCACTGGAAGGTCCTCATCTTCTTTTCCTTGAAACAAATAACCCAACTAAAAAGCAGATCGAAGTTCACCACATAATGACAAAGTTCGCACATGTCAAGCCAGAGAGACACCAAGGTAATATAATGCATAGTTTTTACTGTGCTTCCCCATCAAGAATATTTAGGCTGGATTTTTGGAAGGCCAGAATATTTAGGCAAGGTTTGTCAGGAGGGGTAATAGTACGTGATACATTTAGAAATAGTCAAACTTTGGACTTCTCACATCCATAATATACATGCATGGAAGGTTTTCTTTTTCTCTAGCAAAACATATTAAATCTTTTGACAATTTCAATTCATTTCCCTTGGACCATGGTAATCAAAATATATTTTTATGATGGTTTTTGTTAATGACAAAGACCTATCAATATCAGCATCCTGAAAGAACATTTTTATTCTATATATTAATGCCCTTGAATAACATGCAGGTTAACATATATAATATAGCCTGTTCATAAAGATTTTTTTTCTATAAAATGCTGGGTTCTTACAGACATTCACTACAGATTACACTTTAAATATGCATTCCAGCTATTTATTAATAAGCTTTGTATTTGATGCTTTTGGAGATCAATCTATAAGTAAAAAAACAGCACAAGTTAACAGCTCAAAGATCTCTCTAATCACTGGAAAGGCAAGTTAACATAGCTCATCCTCTAGGTTATAAGTACATGAGGTGGACTCCAAGCCAGAGCATGGACCTACTGCCAGTGTTTCCTCTCTCTGGAAAAGTAAGGATTCATTTGAAATGGACCCTTTTATGTGTCACCAACAAGTGCTGAGGCTGTGGCTTCAAGAATTGCAACACTCTGATGCAGCAGCTCATTCTGTGAAATGAATTCAGGCTTCTGTCTTCCTTTTTCATCTTCTACCAAGTCCTGGCCACACACTCCCATTTGACTCCAATTCTCAGCTGAGAGAACTCACCAACTTATAAAAAACAAAAAAAAAACCACAAAAAACCAACCAAACAAAAACAAACAAACAAAAAACAACAGAAAAAGATGGGTAATTTTCTGTTGGACTGTGAAATAGAACAGTTTATGTAAGAGTTCAAAAATTATCTTGGCCAATACAACGGAAGATATAGGGTTAGGATTTCTGGAACTGGGAAGAAGGTAAGAAAACATCTGAGATGGAGAAGGGAATGACAGACCTGGTCTTTTGGAAAGCACACTCCATTACGGCCACACAATGTCCATGAAAACACAGGCTGAGATTACACAGGGAACAGTGGTTGTTCCCAGAGGTTCACTTAGGGGATTCTCTGAAGTCCAGTGTCTCTTTTCATGTTTTATTTATGTTTTCTTCTAAATTTTCATGTATTCTGAATATGCCCAGGAAAAAAGGTCTGGAACCAGACTGGCAGGAACCAGAGCACATCCTCCTTGTCTCCCTCATTCTCACAGTTGCACAGCTCATTTCAATCTGGAGCATTTTTCTGCTTGAGTGCCTTCACTCTTCTCAGTCTTTGTGAACTCTCTGGTTCCATCAACTGTCTGAGTTCCTAAGTACAGCAGAAGCATCCACTGATCAAAGTTTTTAAATAATCTTTGCCAAACACCGTCTACAATGGAGCATAAGCGTCCATAAGTCTCCTCCTACCAACATTCCCACTTTCTTCCAAGTCTTTACACTTTCAGACCCAAGGGCCTTTTTCCTCATTCATACAGATTCAGCTCTGCTGATTCTGAAAAATAAAAGTATTATTTACACTTCATTTGTATGTGCTCAGTATGAAGAATTGGAACAACAGCTGAGAAACCGTGTTTTGTTTCGTGGCCAATATGGCATGTGTAAAACTTGTGGAGCAGCAGCTGAAAGCCTGTGTTTTTGGTTTTGGGACCAATTTGACATCTTTTAGCAATTTTTTTGGGCAGCAATTCAGAAGGCTCTGGTACTTCTCCCTCCCCAGACACCAATCTGGTATCTTTCTATCTAAGTTTTTTGACACCTTTTGTCTGTGGAAATCAATAAACAAAGTCTGAAAATAATTTTCTCTGCAAAAATAAACTGTTATGGAAATTTCTAGTATCATTGTTGGCCAATGTATGACTTTAAATCCAGGGTTTTCATCTTTCCTTGCCTATGTTATTTTATATTTATTATACTCTGTCTTAAAAATGTAATTACTTTTTCTTTTGAAATATGAATCCTAAGATGGATATGTTCCAGTTTTAAGTGAATAATTAGCAAAGTTTTACTACAGAATTTGAAGGGTGATTGCTGAGGCTACTGAAAATTTTTTATAAGGCCTTAGATATTTTTTATGTACCTGTTCCCTTTAATGTAGTTTTTATAAACCTGCTATTCATGAAAAGTGACAAACAACTACCTTGTAACTGGAGTTCACTGTGAATTTAAAGCTAGTGCCTCTCATTATAATCCTCTGAGCATTTTTGGTCTCCCAGCCACATGTAAGAGATTGACTATATTGCAGCTTCCATATCTAAAAGCCTTTTTCCAGCAAGGAATCGAATCCTAAGGTAAAGGCTATAACATGTGCTTTTGCTAACCAGGGACAGGGCTGAAAATAACTTTAATTTTACATGGATATCAAACAGTGCTTCATATCATGATAATAACACTTCATTTTATCTGATGTATCCTAGACTAAAGCATAACTGAGAAGATTGCAGGTATGATTTTAAATATTTTGCTTCCCCTAGCTTTTAGTTATTGACATGTCTTATTCTGCATTGATACTCTCTGTTGTGTTTAGCTGTTGTGTTTAACAAATAAAAAACTGGAAAAAAAGAAAAGAAAATTCTTTCCAGAATTGACACTTTGCTGGCAACTTAATTTACTTCAATATAACATTTTTGTTAAAGTAGAGTTTAAATTTCATTTTTGAAAGACAGTGTCTAATACATCTTCCTGGAGAGAAAGACCATTCCACCATCTCAAATATATGACAGTAGCACACTGCAGGAAGAGCATGGACTATTATTATATTAATTTAGTTCCTACATTCATTGTTTGCTGACTATGATTATAAAAAATTCTCTATAAGACATAATTTCTTCAGTCCAAGAAGACTGTCCAGAAGTGTCTTTGGTAAGTGAAACCATATGAATCTCTTAATGTGGCACCATTTATAGATATTAGATACGTCAGTAAGAGAAATGAAATAAAAGAGATATCTGCATATCGTGTTGAATTTTGGCCTTCTAAAAAAATAAATACCCCTTGAGAATGTGATAAATGCATAAGATACAGAAAAAAATAGCACACATCTCATTATAGTATAATTGTCCTCCTCCTGCTCCTTCTACGAACATGTACAGGGTACACACAGGCCATTGTTCTTTTCCCCTTATAAGTTAAACAGAGCCTGAATTTTCTATCAAGTTGGAACAAATTTTAGTGTTTCTGGTATGCTTCCTGAGCAAACTCCTGTGAAGCAGTAAATACTATGGCAGCCCAGAGTCTGTTACCTCTCTGACAAGGTCTAAGTTTTCTGTGCTTACTCTGAGATAGATATCAAGATCTATTTCCAAGATAAATTATTTAATTTCCCTTCATAAAACTGTTTTCCAGGCAAGATACATGAGCTGCTTTGAAAAAGGGGTTGTTTTTTTCTTTCTAGAGATTTTTCACATCAACAGATCAGCCCCTGACATCTCAGGTTAAGCTATCTCAGCATAATCACTGATACTACAGGGTTTGCAGGAAGCAAAAGGAGCACTGTGAAGGTTTCAGGTCAAATATTAATCTACCTGACAGGAGCATGTCTGGAAAGTTTCATCTTCAGCTTTCCAGTGATGCCTAAATCTTTCTCATCTGCTGGAATGGCACTGATTTCCAAATTATAAGGTAATTTACAATTTAAAATTTGCATTTAAAAGTCTGTTTGAAGAAGAGGTTTTGTTTGTTTCCTGTAACTCTGTAAACTTACTAGAGAGCAAGGGCTGGAAACTGACTGTTACATATCCTTTTAACTGTTTCTTAGTTTCTTTTTCCTGCTTGAAAGAAAAGCTAGGTCTCAGATGTAAACTTCTAAAGTCAGTAAAAGATACCATTTCTCTGGTCTATGGCTGGGAATGGATAACATTCGTCTATGTACATGGCATTTTTTCTACATTGGGGTAAAAAAACACAACAGTAGCTTTACTGCTCCAAAAAGCAGTTCCTCTTTAACAAAAAATCAGGCAGAATTATGAATATTAATACTGTGTTGCATAACAGATGCACTATGTCAAAGGAATAAAGTGTTTCTGCTTTGAAAAACTTTCCATGCAAAGAACACTTCAAGAACTTTACCTGTTTTACTTCTGTAAAATTCAAGGTAAGATATTATTATTATTGTTGTTGTTGTTGTTGTTGTTATTTCATTGCTTCAGCACAAAAGGATAGGGTAGGGTTAGCTTACAAAGCTGAAATATGTTATGGGATGTGGAAAAAGATAATTTTCCTGGAACACAGAAATCCAGAGCAGACGGAGGTCTCATGGATACAGTATCAGACATTTCAATAATGGTTGAAAAATGGATCAGCTACAATTAGTTCCTACAAGCATAATGGAACAGGTCTTATTCCCATGCTCCATACTCACAGGTGTATGTGCAGTCCTCAGGATATCTCTTTCAGTCTGTTTTCTGTATTATCTCATCATCTTACAAGAACATACAAAAACATATCTCCAGAATATTGGCCAGTGTAAGTTCTAAAATATGTGAAATCAATATACAGGAAAGTCTTTGCGTAATTTGATATATTTGCAAAATTCAATTTATAATTATTTATTATTTAATTCATTTTACAATCTTTGAAATACCACATCTTTTTTGTATAGCTATCCTCAATTGTTCTTCATAATTCCCAAAATTCCTCTCATTTACTTGTAACTAGGTAGTACAACCTGATGATAAATTATTTGATGGCCATCACATAACATGCTGTTATTGACAAAAGAACTATTCTGATCTGCTAAATCCATTTTGTGTTAATCAGTAAATTTCAGAAAAATTACAGAATTAATTTATGCATGAGGCCCCATCTCTTTCATCTTCATTGATTAGGAGACACCAGCTAATACCCTCTTATTTTATATACTTACACATATAAACCTATATATTACTAATAGGTCAGTTGAGTAGATAAGTCAGAGCTGAGTTGTGTGCAAGGGCAGTTGTTTTTACCCTTAAACTGAAGATGAGATCAATTGTAGAAATAATTTTGTGCTCCATGATCTCATTGAATTTATCCAAGATTTTTTTTTTGAACATTGGCTCCAGTAGAATCATTTCCCAGTATTCTAAAATCATCTTTAAGGCATTGTTCTTGAGGAAATTATGGGGCTCTTCAGAAGACCAGTTTGAGTAAACTCTGCCTGTTTAGAGAACTGAGATGTCCTAAACAGTGAGAATTTTCTCCACTAGCTTTATATATAAACTGGAGACATCTACAGCTGAGGTAGTCATTTTCTTTGAGCTTGTCATTAGAGGGATGTAAAGGCAAGACTCATCTGGTCTAGTTTATACTGAAATTAAAGTAATTAAGTGTGGCAATTTTTTTCCCAGTGACTACGAAGGGAGTGAGGATGACTAGCTGACACATAAATGTCTATATCCTAGGTAACTAGAGCTAGTTTCTATGTCTCCCACACTACAGATCTCAAAGAATTACCCTTGTATTCAGGCAACAAAAATAACCCAATTTTCAGGTTATTTCTAAAATGAGGGGGAAAATCGTATGTACGCATAGTACTTGAAACTATAATAGGAGAACAGAACACATGTTAGAGTTGAATGTGAACAAATCTGGACAGACTGAAAGAGAAATAGGCACTGGTTAAAATTTTTAGGATTAAATTAGATTTGTAACATAATTTCTCAAGGTCCTATTCTGTGCCTAATTTTATTCATTTTGTATAAAAATAATTTGTGCACATGATTAAGAGACTAATGGGATCTCTCTATGAAAACCACACTGTACTGTGGGTGGTTCTTCATGACATAGCAAGGAGGAAATCTGTGTCATGTGGGCCAACTCAGCTATCTAAGGCACCTCCATCACTGAGAACAGGAGTAAAGTCCAGGAGTTGGACTTTGATGACCCTTCTGGATCCTTTGATGTCCCTTCCAGCTCCAGATATTCTATGAATTAGTGTCCCTCCACCACCTCTGTAATTTCTTTTAGTCACCCCAGAAGGCCCACAGAAGAACAAGTACGGGATGTAATTTTATCATCAAAAGTTACATTCGAAATAGAATTTTCTATAAAATAAGTTTTCATCATCTTGAAATAGCAGAAAGCAAGAAAGACCTGAATATCCTTATTCAGTCAAATAGTGTCATATGACTCCAAGCAGGCAAAAATAATCCTAGCATGCTTCAGGCAAAGTGATAGAAATAGAGACATGTTGATGCCATTATATAAGGTGCTAGAAAATTCTCCTCTGAAATACTGGATCCAGTCCATGTTCAAAAACTGTGAATTTAAACTAGAACAACTTGGAGAATAACCTCTATACAGATCTGTAAAATAAAAGTGGAGATAATATATATGAAAAATCATAAATATCTGTAAGCACATATGGTGAAAACCATCAGGGAGAAAAAAAGACACCTATTAAGCTAATAGATACTGTTGGCACAGTAGCGAAATGGTGTAAAATAGTCATGAATACTTTTAAACTGCCAGTTAGGAGATTTCTAATACCAGGAACAGCTTTCAACCAGAAGCAGGAGGGTGAGAAATCTTAGCCAATTTTATAATGAGTCTTGCAGGATTTATGAACAGGTTTCAGTTGCCTATAACAACAGGGAGCAGGGCTTTATGACCCACTAAGTTCTTCCGGCCTTATGCCCAAAGATGCAGAAGGCACTGGCAAAAGAAATTCTGCTTGCTCATTTAAATGGGAAGTATTCACAAAACTTTTATAAGTATGAACACTGGCAATATGCTTACTTTCATGGTATTAAATGAATGCCCTCATTGCTCACTGTTATTTTGAAAATCTCTTATTATACTTTAGCATTATTTTTAATTGTAATGGTAAAGTTAGTCGTTTTCATTTATAGTTGGGCTATGAGGGGCTTGGATGTTGAGTGTGCTTCTTATTCATATATGTATTCAAAATAAGCCAAAAGAGAAAAGAGAGATGCTTAGGTTGGTTTTCTTTGCTTGTTCTTTGGCTTTTCCTATATTGCTATTTGTTGAAACCCAGTTTTATTCACTGCATGATAATGTTCCACTTTTGTTCTTGAGAAAAGTAGTACTTGAGCCCTCGAAAGCTGAATAAGCTACATTTGTAAATATTAAACATCTGCAGTATGCCATGTAATTGATTCTATGTGTTTTGTTTAAGGTAATTTTTGTCAACATTGTTTTGCTTATTAATGTTTAATGATGAATGAAGTTAATTTTTATAAAAATTAATAAAATCAGGAAACTCATGTAATTTATTTATTACTATAGAAGCCATTTTAACAGTCTCTTCAAAAAAACATAAGTAAAAATTCTTTCATTGCTACTGTCAGTATGTTTTCCAAGTCTGGTTACAGATGTGAAGAGTAATAGCCATGAAGTGTTACTAACTATTTCAATATCGATGAAAATAATATAATAATAACAATAAAATAATAATTAGTCCTATCTATCAGCACAGTCTCATTTAAGTAACTACCTCCTACTCTGATTTTCTCTTCCTTCTTCTTTCCAGTTATCCTTTGTTTCCCCAAGTGTATTCCAAATTCAGTCTATACAGATAGGTGGCTTGAGGTCACAGAAATTAAACTGCGAACAGGCTGAAATCAGTGGAACGAACATGAATTTCATTTATATTAATCTCATTGAAGACAAGGTCTTAAACAAATAAAATTCCTTTAGTAGTGATCTAGAAGACAGGGCTAGCAGTATGGCTGGAGATGGTGGATGGCACCAACTGAAATTAGGATTTTATTAAGCAGTGGTGCTTACTGTTTTGTGTGAGCAGAAAAACAGCACAAGCCACATCTGCTTTCTCAGATAACTCCTGTCATTCTTTCCCTGAAAGAATAAAGTGTACTGAAGATTTAAAAGCTGTGGAAAAAGCAAAAAGATATTAGATCACTTGGCCCAAATCCCAGATTAAGTCAACCACTGCCCCTAGAAGAGAGCCCTGAATTCCCAGCTCTCAAGGAGCCATGTCAGCCACTGGGAAGCATCATTTCTTCAGAGTTGATTTAAAGGAAAGTAACCAAGGAAAAGAACCCAAGATTCCAAATTCCAGAAAGAAAAACTTTACTTTGTCTTCTGAATCTGAGGAGGTGTGTGATGGAATTTTTTGACGCATTTCAGGTCTAATTCTAGTTCTTAGGCACTGAATGTTACAATACTTTACTGCTGTTTGATTTTTAGTGAATAAAAAAGGGCCCACTATTGCAAAAGGATGAGTACTTTTTCCATTACAGGATACCAAATTGCTTTGTATCAGTGTGCTAAGGTGTACATAAAATCTGCAAGCCATCATTAGGAGTGCATGCAGATGTGTACTGCTCAAACAGGTATGCCCATAAAAAAGGTTGCCATTTACTCACATCCAGCTGGTCATTACTACATCTTCTGTAGAATTTATTACCCCCACTTAAATTTGCTTACAGAGATGCTCACATGAGCACTTTGTATCTTCTGAAGTAAGGGCCGGTGATCTGAAATATTTTGGCTAATGGATCTTGGCAGATTCAGCTCATTAGTACTTAAGAAGAACAGGCATCAGACACATAGGAGCAATGACTGTATCTAGATCAGAAATAACCTGGTTGTTGTTTCCAAGGGATATATCTTAAAAACACATTGGCGCAGAGTTTAATTCTTCACTAAATCCGAATGACAAATTTAGAAATTACAGAAATGAGGAGGCCTGGAAGAGACCTTAACAGGCCATCTCATCCCCTTCTATCTCCATATTTCTGTCATTCCTGACAGTTTCTCGTCCAACTTGTTTTTCAATAACCTCCAGTGATGGAAACTTCACAACCTGCCCAGGCAATGCATTCCGGTGCTGCACTAACCTTTCTGTTAGGAGGTTTTTCCTGTCATCTGACCTAATCTCCCTTGTGCTAATCAGAAACCCTTGTTGTAATCACAATACATTATTCAGTTGGTCCACATCCCTCCTGAACTGTGCACCAAATCAGACATTAGTGCTCCAGCTGACACCTTATTAGTGCCAAATACAACAAATATTTCAGCTGAATTAGAGATAACACTCCTATTTACTTTTTTTTCAGAAAGGCATAACATTCTTGACTCTTGTCCAGCTTGTGAGACACAGTACCTCTTAGATCTTTTTGTTTAGCCAGACATTTTTCAGTTTTTACTTACAGAGAGGAATTCTTTGTATGTCCTTTTAGAACTGTGTCTGTTTTCTCTGTGGAGGTTTTGAAAGACTGTGATCAGCCTGACCTCATGATATAGTCTGCAACGAGCTGGACACTGGACAGGCGACATCCTTAAAATCCTCTCAATTTGAAAAATTCTACAAGTCTCTGACTTTCTGAGATAATTTTGAACTTGGATTCTGTTCTATGTACTCAAAGGTTGTCCACTGTTGTTGTGTCACTTGCAATTTTAATAAAATGATGGTATCCTTGCAAAAAAAAAAAAAAAAAAAAAAAAAAAAAAA
>VZTH01009369.1:32916-163988 GCA_013397815.1 Aleadryas rufinucha
AAAAAAAAAAAAAAAAAAAAAGCAACCAACTTTGCACTGTTTTTCATCCAGGACAGACCCTTTATTCTAAAACAGGGTATATTCTTCCAGATTGACTATTAACCACTGCTAAAATACTCATGAAGTGTGGTGACTGCCATGTAATAGGAGGGATTTTCCCTGCTCATCACAAGTTAGACATAAGCGTATGAAGTCTGAAACCCTCCCAATGTTCACCAGTGGCTTCTTCTTCAGGACACATCTGTGCTCTCCCCAGGCTTTTACCCTCTCCCAGGAGATCTAACCAACATACCATCCGAGTCCAGGTCTTTCACCCTCCTTCCCAGAGGTCTCTGATGTCTCATCTCTTCAGTATTATTCCTGGCACTATTCTAAGCTCCTACCTGGACATGCATCAAAACGAAACAGTAGCCACCAGGGCAGATGAGCCTCAGCAAATTCTTCTACCATCTTGGATTAAGAGTGCTGGCAGGGTATACAGCGCATGGAATGTCAAGGTCAGTACTCACATGCATCACTTTAACTCTCTTAGGACTCAACTACTAAATAATTCTGTCTTCCATATCTTCTTTATGGTTCTTCACTGCATCTCGGCCTCTTGCTTCTTTACTACTGGAATGATAAATCACATGCTCTCAGTACCACCACACTGGTATGATGGGGGAAGATTCTGCCTTAAATAGAGAACATCAGACTCTAAAGAGCAACCAGCTGTAGTCAGCTTCAAAAACTCCTTTCCTCTTTTCCATCCCCCTTAGCTTCCTATGGGACCATGTTTCCTCTAATTAGATCTGACAGTCAGTGATTGCAATTAAAGCCATCCAGATTGGTGTACTGTACCTTCTGTTCTCTAAATCTCCTTGTGAAAACAATGAATGGAGTCTTGCAGCTTTAAGCAGCAGCCTGTTTTTTTCATGACTCAGCTGTTACAGATTCATGCAAACTCACCAGCTCCTAGGTTTCACACCAAAATGATGGCCTTTGCCATCAAATGGATGATTTCTTTGCTCCAGTACCCCAGCAGCAGAGTTCTGGGAGTAAGAAAGTGATTTCTGGGACACCTCTGGTTTGACTGGGAGATGAAGAGCTGAAAATGAGTCCAGGACTTCATTTCTTAACAGTTTTTACAGGAAAAGTAACTAATGAATTTTCTCTCACCCAAAAGTCCATTTTTCCAGTTTGAACATGGTCTCTAAAAACTGCAGTAATTATTTCAAGATTATTATTTGTTTAGGTGTCAGAGTAATGGCAGGCAACTCAACTATATGAATGTATAGATACACTGTTGGTACAAAACAGAAATAGAGCCCTGTGATGAAAAAGGGTGGAGAGGAAAAAAAGTTAACAGCTTTGTTACTGTGCCTAAATCCAGCCCAAACCTCTCACGGACAAATTAAGAGAAGAAACAATAGTTTTTATCTGTGCCAGTGTGGCTTTGTAGCCACTGCTCAGGTGATGTCAGGGATGCCTGTGATACTGGGCTGACAGAGGATATACCAAAGGTGTATCCAAATGGCAGAATGGACACCTCCTTGTATCTGTAGTTTTTTTTCTAGAGGAACTGAGGTCTGTTCAGGCAGCGTGTAGCAGTCAGGGCACGCTGTTAATTTCTGTTTCTGCCATCAGAAACATCCCCTTCAAAGATCCCTAAGATACCAAAAAGGAAAATCCACTTCTGTCCTTACAGAACTCTCATTAGAAAACATAATCTGGGAAAGGTGATGGGATGGTACAGTTATCTTCCTTTCTTGGCATCTTCTTTCCATTAGCTGAAAAGACTTTACAAATGACATGAGATTGTCTTCAGTGAGATTTGTTTAAGAAGTTGAATGTAGGAAGCAAAATTCAAAAATTATGATCTTCAAAATTTGAAGATTTAAATCTTTTGGGAGTTATGTAAGTACCTTTTATTTCCATAAATTATAATTTGGGACATTTTGAGACAAGTGTTCTCAAGAAAATTTGTAATACTACTCTAAAACTTAGTAAAATTCAACTATCCATGCATGCAGAACAATGTGTTTATTTGCTAGGGGGAGGAAAAAAACCCAAACAACTCTTGGCATTAGAAAGCTTTAAATTCCTGGTTTTTCTCCCTCCCCTGCTAAATCCTGGGATCAGCCAAACCTGTATATGTTTTTATCTAAGCTGAGTGACAGCATTGTAAACCTAACCTCATCAACATGCTGTAAATGGTTTGAATTAATTAATTTCCTCTGGAAATCTGTTGTATCCTGGATTCTGCTTTAACCCCCTACGAAGAAGGGCCAACATGGAAGTATCAGTTAGCACCATAAGCACAGCTCAGTGACAACTTTGTTGTTAATGAAAAATGGTTACTGCTCCACGTGGAAGCCCATTGATGTTGATAGGGCCAATGCTCCTGTGACCAGGCATCTGGTCTGTGTTAGATGTTAATTCTAATTCTCAGTCAATATTTTTGGACACTGCTACTGTTGGTAATTTACTGGTATTACCTGGGTGTTCTGCAAAGCTGTTTTGATGTGCATAAAGCACATTTATTTCATAATAATTTATTAATATTACTTCAACTTATTTTGTCATGCTGGTTGGGTTTGTAAAGACACACATCATTAATACCTACATTCTTGCTTAAGCTCCATTTGATTCTCTTAAATGTTGCCATTTGAAGAACACTATCACTGTTCATTTGTGTGTTCTGTGCTCAAATCTGCCAAGATGTGGTAACAGAAGTACGTGGAAAGAAGACTTCCCCATACCCAAAATAACATTATAAAACTAAGCCTCAGTAATCCACATCAAAGGAGTGAGGGGACTGGAGACAAGAAATACCCACTCTGTTGAAGTTTAAATACTTGCCTGCAATGCCTGTATTTGGAAGGTAGTTCCACCAACAGCGGATGGTTTTGATAGATTTTGTTTATAAAATAGTAAAATACATTTTATACTTATTCGATATAAGTGTAGGAAGGCGCTGCCATCTACCACACATTTGTAAGTAAAACTATATTGGAACCCATGCTGGTAATATTAAAAATGATAAAAGTTAATAAGAATGTTCTGGCAGTTCAAGAAATAGTGAACTTAATTGATTAAACAGAAGAATTGCACTGCTTGATAAAAAAGGTGTCAGCATGAAGACCCTGTTAGATTAAGCAGAACCATTTGAAAGATAGAGCAAAAAGAAGACAGAACTCAGGTTGGGAGTAATTAGACTAGTAAAATTTTCCATCTGGACATTTGGATTTCAGTGGACAGGGAGGCAAAAAAGCTCCTGAAGCCACACAAGTGGAGGCAGAGAATGGGAGCAAGAGTCAGGGTGTGGGGGACAGAGAAAATTAAGAGTGGACGAGGAGTTAAATAAGAAGTTAGATGAGGGGCAAAGTAAGAAACTAAACTGTGAGTGGAGGAAGGAGTAGGACCTGGCTTGAATGCCTGGTGAGGCTGAGAATCAGGTGAGAGAAGACTTCTATACTGGGTTGAAGTTAAGTGAAGACTTCATGAGCAGAAGGCAAGAACCAATGTACTGTGACTCTGAGAATGGCTGGACTAAGGAGATTTAAAAGAGGTGCACTAGGGAGAAGTAATTCATACTGGTGCCACTGAGAAGAGGGTACAGGTGCGGAGGAAAAAATAGAAGGTTCTTAGTAAAAAGCTTTAATTATCTATTTCCTAATTTTAGAGGGCATTACTTTGTATCTTTATTATTTTAATGTGGGGGGTAGTGCTGAGATATACACTGTAAATCTAGTTCATCAGAAGGGGGGCTGTGGTTTGAAACACATAGTTATGCAATGAGGAGATCTTGAACATCCTCTTTTATAAAGAATCCTTGGTTGCTATGGAGGCAGTTTCAAAAGTCCTTTGTCAGAATACGTGTTTTCTGCATAAAAAAAAAAAAATTAAAAACAAAAAAGAGGTCACACATTTTTGGCTCAAAGTCGATAACCAGATACAAAAAAATATAAAATATATCACTGAAGGGGTGGAGAATCAGAAAGTCAGGCAAAAGCATGTTGCCCATAGGGAAAAGACTGTCTGTAACTAAGGAAAGAGGAGACAGGTAGGAAACAAAGAGTGTACATTTTAAGAATAGTTTCCATTTTTTACTGGTTATCTAGTTGCAGAATGAGAACAATCTTCATGGGGAGGGGAAGGGCAAGCCTGCTCATGCAGTCAGAAAATCAGACCTATGCAAACTAGGGATGAACTGAAAGCTTCAGAAAAATCCATCTATCTGTTCCAGAGGGCATCTTTCTCACACTGCTTGGAAAGGTGTCTGAGCAGTTTCCAAGGAAAGAGAAAAAGGCTTTTCATCCCAGGGTCTTACTCTTTTCTTACTCCACAATACCAAGGGACTGTGTTTAGCATTGGTCTATAGTTCAGGCTCTTGTAGCTTAAAGAAAAGGAGAGCGGAAGGTGTGGGCTTGCTTTTTAAACTTCTTTTTAATGAGTTAGAAACCCCTGGTTTTGGGTCACCTGTGAAAAATCTGCCTTGGCAGTTTTATGCTGGAGAAGCTGCACTGCTCTGGGGAGCATTTCTATCAGAGAGGACCCTGCACAGTCCGCATGAGCCAGAGAGTTTCTTGCTGAAGAGCAGGGATACTGGAGCAGGAGTGGCATCCTCCAAGCTAGCCAGGGCCCATTTGAACCCCCTGCACTGTTGTGAGCGCTACAGCCCCATTGTGTGTTTGCATCTGAGGCTGCGGAGGAGGGGCACACACTGCTGTGAGAGGGGCCCATGTGGGTAGACTGGGGCTGGAAAGCATATGTGAAAAGCAGATGTGGTGTGTGTTCCTGAGCAGAGCAGAGTGTGACAGCAGGGGCTTGGGAAAGAAGTCTCAGTAATGACTGTGTTAAGATATTTTAATAAAGAAGTTACCTAGTGTAAATAAATCCATATGTTTTGTAATCCATAGTCCCATTCTGCTTCAGCATCTGGCAATGTGGGGATTTGGCAGTGATAGAATTAATGGTATAGCTTCCTATGATATTTAATGGGGAGTGGAAAACAATTAATGACTTATTTAAAATGACAGTTTCAAGAATAGTCTTCATTAAGGAAGGCTCACAATTAAAGGAGATTATGCTTGCTAAAAGCCAGGAAGAATTAAATTAAACAAGAACAACTTGGAAGAGGGATCCACATGTATAAGTAGTTTATCTATATGTACTATTATATCTAGGAAGGCTCAAAACTTGTCATAGAAGTGATCTGGGGAAGAAGAGAAACATTTCGGCTAGATTTTGTTTTCTGTGCTAAAAGTACCCATTTTATATGACTTCTAATTAGTTTTGCCAATCTTTTCCTATTCTCTTAATTCCCTTTCCCACAAGCAAGAAGCAACTTTGTCAAAAAAGAGCAAGGAACGGACATGGAACAGGTGGTGTGGGGGCTTTTTGCTAGAAAATACTGACAAAAAGAGTTTCTAATTTGCTTTCTTTACCAGTGAACTTTTTCAGGAGAAATAAATAACAGCTATGTCCTCAGCCTCTATGGATGTACTAGGTCAAGTAGCTTGTACACAGAGTTCCTGTTTGCCTCTAGTTCTAACCCTGTAAAACCATAGGATCGTAGAATGTTAAGGGGTTGTAAAGGATCCTAAAGATCAGCTGAATTTTTATTTCAAGAAAACAAGGCACAGCTTCTAGGTGAGCATTGTCAAACTATCGCTTCTTTTTTTTAAAGTGGATAGTTCTTTAAAACACTGAATGAAGAGACCACTGGAAAGAAAACTGAAAATTACCCCTTTTAATCATTAGGAGTCTGACCATGAATATTCAAATCTGCTCTTTTCCCCTGATTCTTTTCTTTCTCGGGAATTGCACTCAGTACTATTTATCATTTTCTTAAGTTTGACCATGTCTTAGATTATGTGGCATAAAATGTTTTGAAAGCATGCAAGTTCACAAGGAGAGTGATAGTTGCAGTAGTACTTCAGCATAATCAAGGAAGCCTGTGAGCTCTTCAAAAGGGATGGGGCATTGCCGAAGGGATTAAAATAATGTTGTCCAGAAAGCTGTTTGTTATTTCTGTAGTTATCTGAATGTCCTTGTTGATGAAAGTGTTTTGCAATTTTCAGTGTTTGTTCACAATTTCACACATTTCTGACTTTTCTAGAGGAGGAAAATACCTACAAATTTAATACAAAGTAAAAATGTGAAATATGAACATTCATAGCTTGCTAATCATCACTATAATAACCATGTGTGTTCTGGGGAATTACAGTTGCCTAAGGGCCACAAAGTTGCTCAGCTATTTCCTACTGGTTGTGCCCCTTCAGGAAAAGGAGTGTCAGGACGTTCCTCTCCCCACTGGCTGGTTAGTAGGAGGGTGGGTTCAGGGAAATGATAAAAAAGAGTGAAATGTTCCCTTGTTTTTACAGGTTTGCTGCCAATAGGCAGCCCTCGGGAGACAGGCATATTGGTAGTTAGAGCTTTGGCATGGCAGAGATCTCTGAATTTAAAGAAAAGCGCTTGTTCTTCACTCAGCCAGGCACCCCAGAGGCTTCAGTGGATACAAAACAAATGCGCTACATGCTGCTACAAACTTTTACATTCATGGTAGCTTGAACTTCCCCTGAAAAAAAATGCAGTCCTACAAGATTTTGAAAAAAAATATTTTTGTCCCACTGCACACAGTGAGGGAGGGAGGGAGGTTGGGCTCCCCTCTGTTCCTGCAGGAGCGCGGCCGGTGGCGGCAGCGGGATGGAGGTGCCGAAGGCTCAGCACAGCTCTCCACGCTCGGTGTCAGCTGGTGAGGACCAGAGGGCCCAAGGGCACCCAGGAGCAGCTGCCAGATGGATCCAAGCAGCATAGGCTCCTTAATGGACACTGCCCTGTTGGGAGATTAGTGTGGCTGAACGCTGCCATATGCCTCCCTGCTCCAACAAATCCCCTCCACTCCCCTGACACATATATACAAACCCTTTTCCCGAGGAACCCACAGAGCAGGAAAGCATCTGCCTTTGGGCTGACTCCTGGAATGAAACCTGGTCTCTCTGGTGCTTTGTTGTATGCACAGGTGTCTGAAAACAGCTCTTGCTGTCAATTTATTTATGCTCTTCTCTTTCTGTTCTTGTGAGTTCTGATGATCTACTGATTTGGCTTCAGAGATAGTGATGAGTGGTGAGGACACATTCACCTTCTCCCAAGATGCAGAATACTGGCCAGAGCCACTCAAGTTGCTCTGTGTCCCTGGAACACTGCATTCTCTCCAGTGGTTAATTTGTATGAGAAGATTGTGCAGCTTGTTTACACATTCAGATCACCAGATCTGTCTGGGTATTGTAATCCCTGAATCATATTAGCAAGGATGCTTCTGTGCTTATTTTTCACCTCTTTGTGGCATGGTACACGGTCCCCTATCTGAGATCATCTGGAGGGTTTAATGAGTCCCAGCACCTTCTCAGGCTCTGGCAGTCTCCACTCAGTCTCCACTTCCTGTGCCACTTTGTCATTGCAGCTTTTGGTCTCGTACTGCAGATCTTCAGTAACTTCACATGGTGCTGGAGAGAGGGTTGCAGAGACATATAAAATAAGACCTTCCTAGCCAAGCCACCTCATGCATGGTTTCCAAGAGTTCACAGAACCATAGAATCATAGAATGGTTTGGTTTGGAAAGGACCTTAAAGATCATTTATTTCCAACCCCCCTGACACAGGCAGGGATGCTGATAGTTGTTATGGTTTGGCCTTGCTGACATAAGTGGTACCTTCCAGTCATAGTGTAATAAAAGTAGAAAAACAGGCCCAAAACTGGAACATTAGTGATACCATCTAAGTGTTGTGATAAAGTAGCAGACATGCTACAGAGACACACCATACCTTGTTAATGATTTGTAAGACGTTGCCACTCCAAGAGGATTCCTCTCACCTGTGACCTCAGTTACCCTGAAGTCACTGTTTTCTCGTTCATCACTGATGACAGATGAAGCAAAAAAGTGGCCATGCTCTTAATTTAGTTGTCTCAGTAATATTTTTGAGTCAACATTTCTCTGTATGTTGCCTCTTCCAGGCCTCTAATGAACAGCCTTTCCTTCTTCCAAGAATTGGACAAGTACACCAATGTCATATCTAGCCCTGCTAGGCAGAAATAAGCCGTGTTCCTCAAACACAGTTGTTGGTAATACAAGGTATTACTGTTCTAGTGATATTAGAATGTCTATTGTCTTTTATGTGAACAGATTTATCCAAAGAGAATAAAAAGACACTTTCTATTGTTTCTATTGCTTCTTTATGTCTCTGCAGTGGGAAAAAAAGAGACATCAGATTTGCTCCTTCTGTGCTTCTGGTTCTTTTACACAAATGTATTTTCCTGAAACTTCTTACTATTATGCCCTAGGGAGGAGTGTTAGTAGAATCCAAATATTTATATGTTTATTATTCTCTACACATGCATTTTCCATTAACATCAATGGAATTTAAATGTGTACACAGGGAAGGGAAAACAAACAGTTAATGATCTAAGTGAGAGAACGGGAAACATAGGGCCTCCAGAAATCCAGTTAGCTGTGGGGGGAGGGGGGAAATTATCTTCCTGAATTAATTATATCTAATAGAAATAGAAAAGACCTGATGGGCTTGGATCATCTCTCTCTGCCCTCTGCAGGAAAGGGATTGTATCTATGTTTGTCTCCCACTCTTTGTACATTATCTGCTCTTGGAGACTTTCAGTGACAGTGAATAAAATGCCTTCAGAGCCTTTTCACTGGCAGCTAATTACTATGACTGTCAAGAAATGCTTTCCTGATGTGCAACTTTAGAAAGAGAACTGCTTCCTCAGCTTGGAAAATACATGGGGAGTTATTTGTGTACTTAACGACAGAGAAAGCAAAGAGGTTGTACTAGGTGATCATAGAGTATCTCAAATGGCAAAGGACCCATAAGGATCCTCAAGATGCTCCCAGAAGTACCTTCTTGCAGGTCAGCTGATTTCAGAGTGGCCATGATGAGGAACACTGGAGCATTACAAAAACCACAGCTTTACTTCACTTTATGTCCCCGTGAAAGGATATAAAACACAAAGAAGTCCATCTCATAGTGAAAGAACATATGTTGCAAAGTTTGCTGTCTCCAAAAATCCCAAATAACAAAGAAATAATGAGTATTGAGTTACAGCAAGTTCACTGCCCCACCATGTTGGTGTAATCAGTGGAACAATCAAATATGAGATATTTAAAGGTGTTCAGAGCACTTCGATAGACAGAAAATTAGATGACAGAACAGCACGGCAGTACTTTTCCCTCCCATTCCAGGCCTTATTTCATTTGATGACCCCTGATGTCTCATTTAAACCAGTGGCAAGGCACTTGAGCAGCTGGAGCACTGCAGCTGCTGGTGCCTTCCCAGCACTGTATCAGTGGTTTTATCAGTGCAGCCAAGCAGCTAATGGGCATCAACACACAACATTGTTAAAGTGGGCTCTCTGATGCAGATGAAAGACTCTCAAGTGGCCATGGAAAAGACACTCTTTCTCACAGAACATCTGAAAATATTTGTTTGTCTGTTAATTGTGAACGTCTTTCAGAGCAATGAAGTATTCTCTCTGGAGGCAGGCATTCACAGAAAAGCAGAGGTGGAGGAGGTGCATACCTCACTACCTCCATCTTTGGCAGGGGTTATTACTTCAAGACAGAATTCTTTCTCTGCTTCAACAGTGGTTAGTCAGGAATGTATTTTGTGCTGTGGTAAAAGCCAAGACAAGTTTTCCCCACTGTAAATTTAGCTAAGCTCATATTATCTTGGAATTTCACTGTAATGCCCAGCCAGTCTATTTTTCCCATTTCATTAAACTATCAGTAATAGTGTTAGGGGAACTTACAGGAAATAGGTAACCAGCTCATTTCTGGAACAGCAGCTGACCGATATACTCAGAGGAATGAGAAAGCTTTGGTGTCAGGTTAGGAGCAGAGAAGTGCATTTGACTGTCTAAGCTCAGAAGGACAGACAAAGTTGAAGAAGAGCCTTGGTGGATTAATACCATTAGGGATATTCACAGTATGATAGTGACACTTTTATTAAAGGGTGAAAAGTAATGCTTTACTTTGGAAATATAATTTTCCCTGATATTTTAACAGCTATATCTCTGGGATGATCATTATTCTTTATTCACTTCTTAAATTCATTATTATTTTTCCACAATAGAACCTATTGAGGTTTCCATGGTATATTTCTAAATTGTTCTTGAAGGAATTAAGCAGAATATAGTCATTCAGGATAAATGAGAACTGATAATTAAGAAGAAATACTTCAGTAATTACAAGATGGTTCAATTAAAGTAATAAAGAGAACCAGTTGTGATTGATCCATTCAAAGTCATAGTTTATTTTTACAAATTGGATTTGATTTCGGGCTAGCTGGGAACAGGCAAGTGATCTCAAGGCTGCAAGAACCAGATAAAGAATCTGAATAATGAATTACTTGCATTCAACCTTTGCTTATTTTCAAGGGAGAGCTGTTGTTAACGTAACAACTTTGCACTAGTGATTCCCTAAGTTTTCAACAGTTTTTTTTAATGGGATCTGGAGTTATTTTTTTATTTCCACTGAGTAATTTTATTGCCTATCAGTCAGATTCTATGCATAAAGATATGCAGTGAAGCAAACAAAAATCTCACAAAGATGGAAGCTTGAGAAGGAAAAGAAAAAGAAGTCCCTGCTAGTTTTATACCCAGAGAACAGTTACAAGAAAGACTGATAGACATAGGCAGGCTGCTGTCAGGGTTACAAAGCCTGGAGTACTCATTAGTCATCCAACAGCTTTGCAGAGTTTTTGTTCACAGATTTCATGTACTAGTTTCTACACCTTAAGAATAATTCGAATAAAAGAAACTCAAAATGATACATATTAGAAATTGCACCATCTCATTTGCTGAATTAAGGCCACAGATCTAGATTTTCTCCCTTCTTTATATGATGACAGAAGAGTCACAGAGCTCAGAAAGGCAGTGAGAAACCTCATACACTGAGTAAGAAGATACTTAGAAACCTTTATTTCTGAAATTGCGCCCTGCTTTGAGATCCTTAGGCTAGGTCCAAGAGACCTCTTGGTGTATCTGAACCCAAATATAAAGATTCTCTACAGAAAAATACCAAGTATCATCTTGGTATGTAACTGATCACAGATAGACCTTGTCTTTAAACATCACCAGAACAGGTGTTTGTAATGAAAAGGTGATTGCAGTATTCTGATCAGAGGAAGTGCAAAAGCCACAATCTGTTCTTCTCCATCTGATAATTTTTAAATTCATGATTTCCACATCAGTAGGCAGTTTCCTTCTGGAAAGAAACAGTTCTTCAAACACTTTACTGAGAAACAACATTCTGCAACTTTCTCGGTGAAGATAGGCCATTGCCTAGGAAAGAAGGTAAGTTTAGCAGAGTTTTTTTGCCTTAGCAAAGTAAAAAAAATCTGAAAATTAACATCTTTAGAATTGATATATCGCCATTGCTGTGATAGAGGTCAGAAAAAAGAAAATACATAGAAAAAAATTCTCAGTTTTCAGCTATCGCTTTCCCTCCTGCAAAGAATTTTCATTGTCTTCTATTTATCACTGGTAATAAACCTCCCTGTATATTAATACAGAAGGAAAAAGTTAAATATGTTTTCCTACTTTCTCATATTTTTGAGGTCATTACTACTAAACTTGTAAAAAGAATTACTGGAAATTAATTGTCCATTACTGGATTAAGGGACTGTAAATGTAAAGGTATTTTGGAAAATTTAATTATGTGTGACTTGTAGCATTTATGTTTGTCCAGTCAATAAAAGCTGATTTTTATTCATCTTTACCTGCTACTCTTTCTTTTTAACATCCATTTCTTCTTTCATCAGAGAAGGAACATGAGAAAAAGTGATCAAACGCAATCTTCAGAAGCAGTGTTTGCAGGATGATTTGTCAAGCACAATGAATGGAACATTTCATTCCATTAAGTAAAAGGAATCTTAATTGATACTTGAGAGCAATTCCTTTGACAAGAAGAGGCTTTTACAAAGTTCTCCTACCCTATCCAGAATATTATTCAGTTCTGTGATGTTAAATACCAGAATGTAAATTAAATGCATTTTCTGCTGGGTCTGAGAGAGTAATAATTTCTGTACCTTGGTAGATGTGTTTCAAAATAGAAACATAAAGGAAACAACAGCTTATAGGAGAATGTGTAGAAAATGTTACACCACTGGTCCTGCCTGCCTCCAGCCTCCCACCATGCTTCAGAGTCCATAAAAATTACTTCAAATGCACTATCATTTTGTCTTCGTTATATACAACATGATAATTGCCATATTTAATAGCATGTTTGTTTTCCAGATCTTTCCCCATAATGGAGTTGGATTTTAGGTCTGTATCTATTGCAGGATGAAAGAAAATTTTCTTTATTTTAAAATTCATTTCCTTGTAATAAAAAAGCTGACATTGACAAGTTAGTTTAAATCAGAGAAATTAAAAATGCAAGACTTCATAAGATGTCAAGAGACCACATAGTCCATCCTGTTTTCTTGGATGCATAAGAAACTAAGCATAAGAGATGAAAATGCTCAAAAAACCTTGCTGATTATCCCAAAATCTTTCTCATAGCAGAAGTCAACTTTGTGGTCATGTTGCTCCTACTAATTTCTTAGCATCAGGAGTTGAGTTAGCCATCTGTCCCTTTCTCTGGGGTCACTGCCATCCTTGGCAAGATTTCAAAACTCTTGCCAAGGTTTTTCCTATTTCTTCCCTCATTGCTTCCTCTTCAGATTTAAGGATGTAATTTATGCAGGCCTGGCGGAGCTCTATCCACTTAAAACAGCTATAATTGCCTTCCAATATTTTGCTGCCTCTGCCCTCAGGAAATTTCCTGTGGTCCTCTTTAGAAAACAGCAGGTCTTGCAGCAAGTCGACCTGCTGATCGCAGTTCTCGTTTTCTGTCTTACCCTGTGATCCTTCTCTCACACACACTTTTTTAGCAGGGTCTCAGCAGAACTCTCTCCCTAGCCTTCCTCTTTACTTGTCTCCCTTTTTTGTCTTTGTCATCCATAAAAAGTGTTTGAGGTGTTTAGTGGAATATTTCTCTTGGTTGACAGGTTTTTTTGTCTCTTTTCACTGTGTCATCACTGTGATGCCACAGGCAGATGGAGGGAGGCAATAGAATTGTTCAGCTTGCTCATAATTGCTTTCCTTATGTTATTAGCACTATTATCTACATTGGTTCTTTAATAAAAAAAAACCAGAAAAACAAACATTTTCAGAAGTATAAATGTGTACTTGTATACCTAAATCCCTCTATCATATTTTTTACCCCCACATCTGTAGTTTGTGCTTTTAACATTAGATTGAGCTAGACAGAACTTGTTTAAATCATCTTAATTTTTTATACAAAAGGCAATTTTAGTTATTCTTTTTAAAAATTAAAACAAGAAAATATGTCTAAAACAAGCTATGTTATACGAAATTAATGCTCTACATCAGGAGACATCTTAAAGATCATTGACATTAGATCCTCAAACCTATAATATTATTTCCATTTCTCATTCACAGCTGCAGTGTAGAAATGCCTGATGAATCAATGCAAAAAAGCCAGCATGATCTACCCTTTTCTATCTGTTTTTTCTTCAAGCACTCCTTGCATATAAGAATCTTGACAAAATGCAGTGGGACTTGAAAACACCAAAAACCTCAAGTCAACAAAAGCTGTTTCACCTGAGAATTCTTTTCAGTAGGGAGACATTTATCTGCCACTGGAATACCGTCACCACCTGCAGTACACTGTGCTTCTGCTATTCAAATTCATATATTATTATAGAGCAGAGTAGGAAAAAGAGCTTTCTGCATTTAGAGGGATTTTAAGAATTAAAACCTATTTACCACATTTAAAATTTACAAGTTTATTACAAATGAAATGCTCAGGACTAATTAATGACAAAAGCTCAGAGTTTTCATTTTGGTGGTTGCACCAACAGCTGTCAATTAACCCTATATAAATTACTTTTTGCTTAGTAAATTCTGTGACTCTTACTTTGAGTGAAAATGCAAAGAATGTATCCAATTCTGATGCTCTCTGCATACTTATACAATCCTAGACAACTTCATGTTCAAATGCTTCATAAGCTATTTAACTATCCCATTTTAACTGAGAAAAAGAAGACATTCACAGATATGATGAAGCTACACAGAACATCAGTCAAAATCTAAAGCTTAACTAAAGTTTCTGACCTTTTGCACAGTCTGGGAAAACCTCTGGGTGAAAAAACTTTTCGTGATATCCAACCAAAGCCTCCCCCGACTCAGCTTGAATCATACATCGACACAGAAGCACACTCCTGCTGAATTACACAGCATGCATGATATAATGTTGCTATTGGTTTTATGTTGAATATGTGAAAACAGGTGATACCTGTCGTGGCTGGAGTAAGGGATGTGTATAGATTGTTCTGCTGGCACAGCACACACACACACATACACACGAAGTAAATTGCTCAACACCTCTAAAGGTTTTATTTCAAGTATTTCTCATTGTTACAGCAGTTGCATATCACGTACTCTTTTTTCCTTTTTTTTTTTTTCACCTTCTGTTCTGAATTATGTCACAAAGTGGGGCCCTTTGAAGTTTGGTAGTCTGCAGAAACATTTAAGACATGTTTGGGTATATCTGATATATTTTTATGCTTCATATCACTACCTATTGCCATTGCAGTTGAAACTTTTAAAATCAGTAGAGTCCTTAGCAGACCCCATGGCACTCCCTGGTGCTCTGCTACTTGGAACTGATTCGACACTTGGGGTCACTTGGGGCACTTCTTTCCTTGGTTTCAAGGCTTCCTGACAGTGCACACAACACTGACATTCTGCTACAGAAATGAGGACAAGGCACTTTGGAGGGGAAGGAGCAGTGCCAGGCCAGAAAGCTGCAAAGAACCCAAGCAATTTAAGCTTCCTACTCCCACTGCTTCTTTCTTGCTGCTGCATGAATATTATCCCTTGCTCAGTGACAGCAGTGAAAGAGCAGAAGGCTGTGCAGGTAGGAGGCAGAGACTGGCTACTCAAGCAATACTCTGCCTGTCCTCATCTGCCATCTCAGGCAGTCTGTCACTGTAGGCTACTGTTTACTTTGCCTGTGACTAAATAAGCCCTGTTGGTTGGGCTTAAACTACTATTCTTTCCCAATGGAAAGGCTTTGTGAAAAATGCCATCTTTCTCACTGCAGGTTTCAATGCTTAGTGTTTTCTATAAGTACTTCTAAATCACTCACAAGTATTTTAAAGACCTGCGACATCGAGGATTGCTGATTCTAAAATAGGGTGACCTTTTTTAATGCAAATAATGGTAAAGTATTACAAAGTGCTTATGCAACCTGACTTTATTTGACTTTTATTGTTTTTTTCTACACAGATACCCCAGTCTGGGTGGTTAGTTACCACTACAGTTTAGAAAAACTGTCAGTTCAGGACAAAAAATGTATTTGCAGCTCTCCTTTTTGAGCACAGAAATGTTCCACAGCATCCTAATACATGTACAAGAATTACACTGATGCCATAAGCCCTGTTGCCAGGATACTTTTGCAAGACATTTTTCTTTGCTTGTCAGTTGAAAATGGTGTGAAATAGCTGTTATTTAAAGTATTTCAAACTACTGTTCACTCATAATGCTTTAAGTAGCACAATAGCTAGAAAGCATGAAGAGGAACATCAAAATCTATATGAACAATGCTTACTATTAATATTATACCTACAGGATGATTTCAAACCCCTCAGTGAGCTGAGAGAGAGGTATGACCCCCTGAAGTACAATTTCTTTCTAAATTCCTATGCACTAATTCTGTCTCCCACCATCTGCTTTATGGGAATGCACTTTCATATAAAAATGGAGTTGAGTCTTGTAGACTACAAAGAAGAAAGAGGATTCAGCTACAAGCCCCATTATGTATCCCTTATGTAAGCCAGGAGTAGATGTTGCAAACGATTTTCCCCAAAAAAATACATTTTTGAACAGAATTTCAAAATTTCTGAAGCATTCTTTACACTGAGCTCTTCAGTGAGCTGCCTGGAGTCACAGTGTTCAACATCTCAGAAACTGTTTTATCATCATGAATCTCAAAAGCTCTGCTGCTGTCTGATATTATAAGCTAAAGTATCGGGACAGAAATTATACCTATATCCCACAGGGCACAAAGTGCTCTGTGCAAGGGACATCTGTAAGGGAAAGGCAGGGATGTGCCCTAGGCTGAGCATCACTTTCCAGTGAATTGCAAAGTGATTGCAATTCAAGGGAACTTGGCTGACAACAAAGTCTGACACTTAGACAACAACAAAACCCAAAAGGGTATAATTTCTCTGCCTAATTTACCTTCAGCACATAAGAGAGTAATCCCTGCTGCATTGATCCCTCCTCAGTCAAAGCCTTTTTTTACCCTGTTACTGTAAGAACCTGAAGACATTAGATTTTGATGGGAGAAACTGTGGGTTAAGGGGGGTTTTTGGCATTGTGTAACAGCTCAAGCTGCTTTACACAGCTTTAAAACACATACACAAATATTCTGTGCGAGCTATTACTGTCATTATCTGAAAACTCACATCTGAGCAGTCTGACTAACTGAAAAGGTGTGTATCTTTTTCATCCTCCTTGGTGGCCTCAAAAGTAAAGAAAATCACTGCACCTTTACCTTTCCTCTGATAATTAAATTCCAGTTCTGCTGGCATGAGCCAAGGGATCACAACTCTGCTAACATGGAGTAAAAGTGATTCGGAAAATTCTCTGTAAACAAGTTATTCTGTGTATAATAGAAAATCTGGGGAGCTTGTGCACACAAGACATCTGTGTGAGAGTTAATCCACAGAATGGTGACAAAAGGAAAGAATTAAAGCAAAAAGTAAACATGGGATTAAATGGAATTCTTTTCATATTAAAACAGGATACAGAGTAAGGAGATGAATTATTGAAGTAATCTTGACACTGCAGACACTGCAGTGATACAGTTTATAATGTGAATTCTTATCCCAAGGGTTTTAAAGATTGGTGGATGTTCAGGGGCTCTCAGTGGTTTTCCCTTAGTTGTAAAACACACTATGAAAGACAGGTCCTGCCTACCTTTGTGCTCTGTTCCAATTTGGAGAACAAAGACTGGACTTCAATTCCCTCTGAGCCCTGGTGACTTTCTGTCAGCAGAGAATGATCCTTATTTGTAATAAAAACATAAAGAATGTCAACTGGAGGAGGCACAATTCAGTAAGATTATGCACAGTATATATGCAGGACTGGAAGGAGGACTCTGTCCCTCTGTTCTGACCAGGGGTGGCCTTTGACACTGCAAGCAATTAGCAAAATTACCAAGGACACTGAGTAAAATTCCATTTCATAAGCCATTTTCATTTTTTACACAGCATTTCCTCCACCTCTGCCAGAATTCTTTACAAGGTAATATAAAGAGAGAAGTGAGAATTGGCTTTGGAAGACACCAGACATCCATTGCTGCGCTCATTTTCCTATATTTCCTTTCTGCCAAACCAGTCCTGGAGATGTAACCACAATGAAACTGTGAGACCAAGGCACTTCTTGGTGAGAGGGGGGTGTGTGTTTATACTTCATCTAGCAAGGACAGAATTCTGTCTGTACAACACAGTGACAGTGAATAACCCACTGCAGGAAGCACACAGTCGCCATTTTGCCTAAGGCAAGATCATAATATTTACTGCTAAGTTATAAATAGATCTTACAGATCTTTCCTAAATCCTTGATTGCAACAGGAGCAATTAGCACTGTACCATTTGCATGTTCAAAAACCCACACTTGCTTTCTTGACAGTCATGTTCCCTCTATTTTTTTTTTTGCGCCAAGGGAAAAAAAAAAATCTTCCTTGGATTCCTTGTAGTTCCAGGTATGCTGCCCCTTTCTCCTGTGACCCACGGCTCTGGTCACATCCTCCTGTCACAGGCAGTCATGCACAACTCCACCAGTGCATGTCCAGGCCAGTGGAGAGATCACGGACAGCTCATCTGTCCTCTCTTGGTTTTTTCCCAATCACAACTTCCCTTACAGTCCAATGCATATTTAATTTTGCTATGATTTATTCCCACTTAGTGTGGTAAGCACACCCATTAACTCCAAAGATTTCTGTGATTGCCTATAGATCATGAACACACTTTCAGGATGCTGTCAAAATATTTCAGCATCAGACTGTCATTGCAGATAGGAAGGCTGGCATTTTTAGCTCATATTTCTCCCTTTTTTTGTCTGTGCCCCTTGTACAAGGATTCTTTCTTTCAAATTTGCATTTTACAGTGCATATTTCCAACACTGTTTGAAGTTATGGTCTGTGGTGCAATGTTGAGCTGGGGGCCAGTCACCAGTGGCATACTCCAGGGTAAAGTACTGGGGTCAATATGGTTTAATATCCTCGCTAGTCACCTGGGGGGTGGGACAGAGCATTCAGACGATACAGGACAGGGACAAATGGCTGATGCACCCTGTACATCTCAGCAGGCTAAAGAAATGGGCAAACAGGAATGCGAGGAAGTTCGAGAAAAGGAAATGTGAGTCCTCCACCAGGAGAAGAATAATCATTTTCCCCATAGTGGGGGCTGACTGGATGGAAAGCAGATTTACAGAGAAGGACCTGGGGATCCTGGGGAACAATAAGCTGCCCTTGCACCAAGAACATCTTGGACTGCATGAAGTGTCGCCAGCAGGTTAAGGGAGGTGATCCCTCTGCTCCACACCGGTGAGACACACCTGGAGTATTCTGGACGACATTCTGTAGCACAGCACAGTTCAGCATTACAGTCACAAAAAGTGACTGTAATGACAGTAGTAGCAGCCCATCAAACACCGAGGCAGAACATAAAGTGGTGTCATCTTTTAATGTCTATTTTAATAGGATTATGGGAGAAGGAGTTTATAAGTAAAAAATTTATAGATAAAATGAAATAATTTTAGTCAAACAACCTACTAGTTTTGAAGCTGATGTCCTGAAAAATCTTTAGTATCTAAGTTCCTTTTTACTTTTTTCCATTTTTTCAGCCTGACAGTCCTTACACAAAGACAGGTCCTCTAAGAAAAAAAAAGAAAAAAAAAAAGAATAAGTGTGGCTGGTAATTATACACTAGTCTCCAGAGTTTCCATTCATTTAGCAAATACATGCTTTCCAAGCAAATTATTTCCTAAATTGTAGTTCTTCACTGAAACAACTTCAACAAGTTCAGAGCAACAAAGCTTCAAAACATTAATAGGGAATTGAGAGCTGTAGAAAACCACGGAGTTAGAGACACTCCTACAGTCTCCAGCAATATGGAGGATCTAGATTTTGTAAAGTTCCCATAACCCATAAATTTACACTCCTGGTTGGCTGAAGGATAAGAACTATGTAAGCTATTAGATCGTAACTAAATACTATTTTTTTCCCCTCACAGAAATGGTAATTGGCTGACCACCGTACAGGATTCTCCTCATGCAAGCACTTATCCCTACATGTCTGCAGCTCAAATCAATTGTCTGGTTGTGCTTCTGTGGAGGTTTCTGTTCCCTCAGGTGGAGATAAGAACTGCAGATATTTGTGACTTTTTCCTTGCAAAGCAAGTTGTGCCTTGCAAAGCAACATCAATAATTTTATATTTAACTGAAGTCCACAAATATCACAGGACTCAGGGAAATTCCAGAATTTCTCAATCAGTAAGAAAATATCTTTATTTTAAGTATATCATAGATTAAGTGACATGAAGCTCTGTCTCAAAAAGATAACATGATTAAATGGAGATGTCTGATCCTTTCTCCTTGAAGTTATTAACAAAGCAAATCATGTTTGACTAATCTCTAACACATGCCAGTGTTTGAAGAGTTAATTAACAAACGTGGTGCAAGAAGGAATGGTACAGGGATTTAATACCACTCGGGGGCACTAACAGAGAAAATAAAACAATTCTGCCTTTGTAATCAGACTGTATGGAACACAGGCAGAGCTCAGATGGATTCTTATCCAAACCCCCACCAAAAATCACATTCCATACACATACGGGTAATTTTTCAGGAAATTACCGTGCTGTGTTTATATATTTATGTATTTTTTGTCTTCTAAAGGCTTCTACTTTGTTTCAACGTAACTCTTTTCGGTAATTATCCAAACTGTCCAGGTGTTTACAATAACTATAAGAAGTTCGATGGAGTGTGAGGACAAATTGGTCAAGGAAACTGATCATTTTACACTTTTTAAGTCCTGCCCTATCTCAGTCTCAATCTTATAAGTTTTCACTTTATCCCCCCATTTCTCTCTTCAACCTACATGTGCTGTTCTCCTGCCTCTACCATCATCTTAACTTTCACCTCATGACTACTGTGATTATCCACTGGTCAGAGAATATCCACTTTAAGTCTCAACATAAAGCTGATGGTTCTTTTTTCCTTTCAAAATATGAATTAAACCAGAGTATTTTTTTTGAAATTACTATTTCTAAAAATGTGTGTCTTTTTTTATTATTATTTTTAAAATTATGCAAAACATTTTATTGTCTGGGAAATAAAATCAGAACCACAGGATTTTCATTAAAAACACATACCACAAATCATTTAGAAAATATTTCATAAGTGCCCTCAAAACTTGATATATTTCTGTGCAAATTAAAAAATAGAAAGCACTCAAATATATTTTAAAAAAATCTTGATACATCTCAATTATAGTCAGTCCTCCATATGGTGAAATGGCCAAAATTCCTCCTAACTATTAGCAATATTTTAAAGAAAAAAATAAAATTACATTAGGAAAATTAAATTTTCTCTGTTAGAAGACTATTCTAGAAAGGGACACAGACAACTGAATTGACAAAAGTGCAAGGCAAAGATAGTGAGTGGTTAATATGCAGTAATAGAAAGGGAGGAAAAAGAGATACAAATGCCCTTTTGTAATCTTTTAGTTTTCACTTACTGTGTTTCAAATATGTTACTGCAGTCATGCCACCTGGAAAATTGTGAAATTGAGCACCACTTTTCCTCCCAGTATGACAGAAGCTAGCAGGTAGAAAATACTTTCCTTTCTGACTTTGAAGAGGATGGAATGGAAAGAAGCCTCATTTTAAATCACCTTTACTTTTGAAAGATTTAATTCAGTCTTTACTTAAAGGAGGAAATTCATACTCACTTTTAGTTATTCTGTCAGTCATAGTGTCCTGGAAAATTGAAAATTCATAGGCTATTTCTACAGAATCATGGATTCACAGTTTGGATGGTTTTGGGTTAGAATGGAAATTAAAGATCATCAAATTCCACGCCCTTCTGCCCTGGCCAGGGACACCTTCCACTTGACCAGGTTGCTTAAAGCCCCTCCAGCCTGGCCTTGAAGAAGATCCTGAAAAAATGCTCATGTTTGCGTATAACGAAAAACTTATTTTTGTCCCTTGACTATTCATTTCCCCATGCTCTATGTCATCCGTTTCACTCCTGAATACATTCTTGTGAATGACCTCCCATGTCTGGTTTCAAGAATATCTGCCACTCTTCCTATTCACAAAATTCTCAAATTATGGAAATGTAAAACATTTAGATAATAGCTCTTATGTTTTGAGTAGGCAGTCTAGGAAATAACAGACAAACAATTAAGTCAATTAACTCTATTAAGCTCAAGAAAATTACCATTTCTATAGTGTTCATGGAAAATTTAGGATTCATTTTCAATATCATAGTCATTTTATTCAAGGAAAGAGTAATGTCACTTCAAAATATTACCTGTCTTATAAACATTATTATAGAAATTAAATACATAATTTCTATGAAGAATACATCTGACCATAACATGAAATTTAAACAGATTCCAGTAGTACTGCTAACAAAATAATTCACTCCACCAATGGGAGGAAATGAGTCATAATCAAACGGGGAATTGCAAGAAAAATTCTTCAGATCCTGTTACTGCTTCTGATATTGTGTCATCTTCTGGAAAGTCACTGAAGTGGTTTTATTAATGATGAAGCAGAGATTATGACACTTTCTTCACAGGGGAGTTGTGAGGATGCTTATGAAGTGCTCTGTATCTGCAGGAAGAAAGTTGCTGCACAAGTACAAAGTATCCACAATTTCTTATCATTTCTACTATAAACAACTGATCTACTTGCTTATTTCTATAGGCCAGATGATTACTCATTCCTCCTTTACAGGATAAAAAGTAGCTGCTCTGTTGAACAACAGTAAAATTTAAATGTTAGAGACATTTTGAAAAGTATCAATAAGGAAAAGGGGAGGGGGCAGGGAGGGGACTGCCCCCATCATCAAAGTATATCCTCTGCACATTCCTGGCACTACATCAAGGTTAAGTTAAAAGCAGCACTTGAAGGCAGTTGCATGTGGTAGATTGTACAACAAGGCTCATTAGCCAATGGTGAGTCTTATGTAAAGGTCTTTAATGTGGTACAATGGCATTTTTCAGCCTCTTTTAAAAGGGAAAAAGTTAATAATGTGAAAGTTTTATTACTTTTATTCTTTTAAAGAAGTGCCTTTTTGTAGTGAAACATTGTGGCTAGTTAGAGCAAAAGCTCAGGGAATTTCCTTCTCTCTGGGAAGGACTGCAATTATACAAGGAGAAGGGACCACAGCAGTAAACTGGCAACATACCAAGGTCTTAACCCCTGAGACAGGAGGTGGAGGAATAGGTGTTAGCAGTCTTACACAAGTCCTTAAAGCATAAACATATGGTAAATCCATTACCTAAACTACAAAGAATGGAACCTTGCTAATAAACCTATTTACTAGGTTAAATAAATACAGAAAGTGTTTAAAAAAGGCGAGCTATGTGACATTTTAAAATCAAACATTTTTCACTTGTCAGAATTTGTTGTTGGGAATCTGTGAAACATGATGGCCCTTCCAACCCCATGAACACACACCGTCATGTTCTGCCCACTTGGCCCCAGCTCAGTGCTCACTGCCACCACATGAAACCAAGAGCATTTATTTCTGAGTTCTTGTGCCACTGCCTGCACAAACACAGTTCATCACCCAGCTGGCTGTTGGCACTTACCATGAATAATAAAATGTAGGTAGGATTCAAGTGTATTTATCACCTAGTTGTCCAGCGCTCTGCTCCATGGAATGTTTGGTTTTATCCAGCATAAACAGGGTCTAATTCCAGAAGTAATAATATTCAGCAGGAAAAAAAATATAAATCTAGTGTCTTTAGAAGTGGCCTGCTGCCAGTAGCTTCAGCAACAGCTCCACAGAATATTTTTGCATCACCCTTAGTACAAAAATGTTATTAGATAGGTCATAAAGGGTACTAAAGCTAATGAGAACTGTGTTTTACAGTTACCTTACCAAATAATTGCCCTTCTGCGAGATGTGGGAATGGGGTATCCAGGAACACATTTTAAAGCCTCTCATAGTGGTTTCATGGATCTGTAGCAAAGAGGTGGCATTAATCTAAAGCCGGCTGAAGTCAGTGGGCTGATTCCCTGCCCAATCCCCTCCCTTTGAAAGTAGGTGGTGTGGGGACACAGCTGAAGTGGCAGTGTGGTAGCTTTACAATCAGGTGTCTCTGAGGTGGGGTGGCTGCTCAGTGGCATTTCTCTCCTGCAGAATTCATGTGAATTTGCACTCTCATTTACCAGCCTGTGAAAAGCACTCCTTTTCTGCTGCTGGTAAGTGGCATGATTGTGATGAAATTTGTGGTGCATCAGGTCCAAACAAAGTTTTATTCAGGGAAAAAAAGGGAGGAAAAAAGCTTTTTAATTTAATGTGTCTGTGGAAATTCAGTGATATTTGGTCATTAACTTGACAGAAATCCATCCAAGTGTGTAGTCAAACACAAGCCACTTGTTCTCAAACAGTGTTTATGGATAAGGAAGCAAGGTGGGAGATCTATTACTTTTGCCCATACTCCCCATCAAATCTCCCTCTGTAAATACACAGTCAAACATTAATGATGACCCTCATCTGCTTCAGGTTTGTTAATGGAGATTCCTGTGCCTGCATGGAATGCCACTGACATCTAGCATGGAGCTGTAGTGCAAGCAGGGTGGAGAGTGTCAGATTTAAAAGCACTGAATTATTATCATTTAAAAACATTTTATTGCAGAAGATAGGTAACAAGCTGTAATTTAAATAAAGTGCTTCAAATTATGTGGTTGTATTTCTGGTTTGATTTGAAAAAAAAAGGTCAATATAAAGTTGCAGTTGTAACCATTACTTATGTGATTTTAAAGAGTGGCAATATATAAATAGTTCCCTTGTGGTAATTTTATGTTAGGAGTATTCTGTTGTTTAACAAATGCTGAGGGAAAATTATTTGGTTTTGCAATAAAAATATATCAAAGAACAAAACAATCTAAGTAGATTATAAGGGTAATTCCTTAACAGTGCCATTATTTGTGATGAACTCTTATCCAGCTGCTGATGTGACATTCTGTGTTAACTCACAACATCAATATTGCACTGCAATCAAAAAAACCCAGGCAAATAGAGAAATCAAGTGTTCTAAGGCCATTCCAGAACCACCTAAATATTTGACACATATGAGTACACTAGGAGCACTACATACACCAGCTGGTATTGGATAAGATATTACTTTGCATTTTAAAGTCATTTCCGACGCTGTTGGGGGCTGCCCGAGGCCGCACAGTGTCCAGCTGCAGACGTCCTTGGTGGCTGCAGCACACGGACAAGGCTGGCTCCTTCGCAAGGAGCGAGCCCCAAACACTGGTGGTGAAAAAGCGTCGGCAGAGGCAAAGGTTGAGAGAGGAGTCTTTGTTCTTCTTTTATTCCGAGATCTTTTTATTCCGAAAACCGAGGACAAAATACCGAAGGGTAATCAGAATCTGAGGGTCTTATTCAGGGTGGAGCAAAGGGAAACAACCAGTGGAGATCGACTTAGGGGAAGGATTCCACAGTACAAAAACCAATGGGGATAATAAGGAGGAGGGAACCAGGATAGGGAGCCAATAGGGCACAGAATATAGAAGAGAATTCTAGAAATGCTGCATATTAACCGGGAGAGATGAATAAGCATGAACTCAGGCAGATACTGGGTGTAAGGGGCTGAGCATTAGCCCTTGGTGCTTGTCCACCAGGACTCTGGATTTTGGTCTGCCTTTAAGACAGCCACATGCACTGCAACACATTTCAATACTGCAAAACAGAATAACATATTTAGATAAAACTTTGGAGCCATTTGGTACCTCAGAAAGTTTTTATTTTATTTTCTCTCCAATTTCCCCTCTTTTTTTGGCAAAATTTGCCATATTTTTAGCCGTCACAGATTTTTGATCAAAAAAAAATCACAAAAGCAACTCTGAAGCTGGATACAGAATAAGGCAGATCTGTGAAGGGTGATCAGTGAACATCAGGAGTTCTAAATATGCAGATGGCATAAAAGCTTCTAAAATAAAAAGGTATTATGCTTGTTTTTCATATGACAATAGTAGCTAACACAATGATGTGGATCCTGCTGATATCTGTCTGGGATGGCAGCACAGCCTTTACCGTTTTCAGATGATCCTGAACATACTTGTAGGAATTTAGGGTGTTGATGGAAAGGAAAGGGCACACAACCCCTTCTTTTTATCACCTCTCCTTACAAATGTGCACGGGGTGATAGTGGCCATTTGCTCATTTAAAGCTGTCACTTTGATCGGCACAAAAGGATGGGAACCCTCTGGCCAAACACAGACATTTGCACCTGAGTGACTCAGGTAATAAAATAGGGTGTGAATAACCCAAAGGGTTAGGATTAGGGATTAGGGTTAGGAAGGGATGAATTGCTTGCTGGAAATGCCTGTCTCGTCAGAATATACAAACAGCCAGTGTAGGTAGCCAAAGGTAACCACCTACATCATGGACTTTTAAAGGTGTCATGAATCCTTCTTGGAGCATAGAACAGATTGTGTTTTCCTGAAGTCTCTGGAAGCCTGAGTGCTACAAGAAATGAATCTCCTCTCTCTCAGGAGATGATCTCCCACAGGCAATGTCCACAGCAAATTGATGCAGCAGAACCCCCTGCTTATCTCAAATCATTGATGCAATCAGCAGAAGTAGCCCTGCTGCCTTTACACAGAGCTGGTGCTCACAGCCCGGGAAAGCTCTGCTGAGACAAGCAGCCAAAGAAAAAAAGGACCTACTCGTGCACTTAGTTTTGAGGTTGTTTGTTGATTGTTACAACCACGCCTAAAATTACTGGTAGTACCTCTAGGAGCTAAATATCCCATACAGAAGTGATGTGAAGATGTTATTGTTCTTATGCACAGTAAGTTGGAGCCAGATGCACACTACGAGAGGTCTCTCTCAGGCTCAGACTGTGAAATCTGAAAACAGTTTAGCTGAGTGATACCAAAATCCCCACATAACCACCGGGCCACACAGGAACTTGCAGTGTACATTAGGTGTTCAAATATTGCACAATAAGCAAGTATTGGATAAAACCAGAAATACTGAGGGAATGACTGGAACCCCAAAACTTTCTCCCCTCAGCAAAGTAACCTTATCCTTTGCTTGCAAAGCTAACCCACTTCTATCTTCCTCTCCTTCCATACATGAGATGTAAAAGCCAGTCATCTCAGAGCCTCAGCAAGTTCTGCTGCCACTAAGCTCATATGAAAGGTATGCAGCTCTGCTTCCTCTGGCTGTGATTAAAATACCTATGAAATAGCTGCCTGCACTCTAAGAGACGTCTTCTTGTAAGACTTAGCTTGGGTTTTTTGAATTTAGCCTTCAGAGACATCTAAGTCAGAGCTGGAGGTAGGCATCTGAGCTCAAGATGAAACAGCAAACTTCACAGGCATCCCTCTTTCTTACAATTCTTGGATGCCTTGTCAGTAATTCCACTGCCAGCAGAACAGCTATTTCACAGGACACTGTCCAGTTTGATGTGCTGGATGTTCAAACCTATCTGTCTCCTCCTATTCAATGTAGTTTGAACAACGGTGTCTGAGTCTGGGTGGTCACTTACACTCCTGGAGCCAGCATCCAGGCATCAGGAGTGACAGCAATAGGCAATGACATGCCTGAAGGGATATTCTTAGGCTGATCACTCACTAGCTCTTTCCTTTCTCAAACACAAAAGTTCCATCACAAGACCTCTGTGAAGCAAAGTGGGCAATAGCAATAAGCTTGAAGCCCACAGAGACAGAACTTTGAGGAACCTAACTGGGTTGAGCAAATTCCTTCTCTTTGCAGCCCCCTGGCTGCAATGTGTTCCAGGCCACCACTCATCCCCAGCAGGGATGGGGGCTCCCAGCAGCACAGGGGGCTGCAGGAAAACCTCTTTCTTGACAGGATTTTATACACAGCACTCTGAGGTACTGAGCTACTCAGGTGCCCAAATGAATGACCCTGTCTATTCCTGGTGTCTCAACACAAGAGTGAGGGAAGGCAAAAACCACATGCATCTAAAGGTGTTTGAGGCTAACCTTAAACTGTGCACTGCAGGACGTATTTGTTTAATTTCTTCCCAGACTATTTTCATAAACACTTTATAGTTGACTACCTGAGTATATTTTTTTCCAGTTTCTAAGGAAAAACTCAAAGCTTTCATCTCTTTGAATGCCATGGTTGACAAATCACTGGTACCATCAGCCCTTGCTGCATGTAATTTTCTGGGAAAGAAAATATGATTTTCTAGAATAAACACTTACAAAAGGATTATTTGTTTAAACAGTTCACATTTTTCAGAAGGAATTATGGTAATCATAAATTCAAATGTAGTTGTTTGTATGTTCTGAACAGTATATTCTCATTTTGTCAAGGCACCTGTGCTGCTATACGTACTCATCTACAGTGGTACATAGCAGGTGCTAATGAAGCAGAAATGTTAATTTATTGTGAATTTAAGCAAAATAGCACAAGCAGAAGATCGATTAGAATGTTATACATTTCTGGTAGATTTTAAGGGTTTAGGATTGCTTTTGTTTTCTGCAGTTACATCAGTCAAAAGTCTGATTACAAAGAAAATCTATACTCAGTTTTCCTCCTTGCTTAACTCTGTTAGAGACAATGAAATTAACACACAGAATGTATTTATCAGTTAATTTTTAATTGTTTTTAATTTTCAGTGAAAAAGAATATACATAAATCATAAAGAGAGCTGATGGCAAAGCTGACTGATTAAAACACATTTTAAATATTAAAAAAAAAGGTAGAGCAACAACTACAAAACCTTGGTTCCTGCATTCCTTGCAAATACGAACTCCTTGCTGTTTTCACTGAGCATTTCAAATGTGTGAAGAATGTATTATGGAATCCTTAAAACCAAGATTATAATCATGCCTGTGAATGCAAGTTTAAAACAAGGACACACCCTCTGTCAGTCACAGGCTGTTAGAGGCACAGTCAGTCTAAGGACACACAAGTTTTCCAGTGGAGGCGTTGGTTTCTAATGGGCAGAATTTACTGCTCAATTACATTGTTATGCAAGAGTGGCAAACCAGATTTAGCTGTTACTGTTTCAAAACAAATATAGCTCTACATTTTGCACCTTAGTCTGTTCCTGTGCTTGATTAAACATTTATAAATAGTTCCCCTCACTCATCCTACAAATGCTTTGGGTTCAGAGACAGTATCTGGTTCATAGCACAGGCTATTGGAATGGCACCGAGACTCAAAATTCAAGTAGATTCGGTAACATGGAAAATACAGAGTAATTGAGGTCAGGAATTTGACTTGTAGGTTCATTGTTCCATTTTGTTACTCAAACATTGTACCAGACTGCTTCATAATTCAGGCAGAAGAAACTCGTGAGAATGATTTTGATTTTAAAGCCTTTCTGAGTATTTGCTGAAAACCAAATCCTGCTCCCAGGAGGAACTGATGTAGCAGGAACAAGTCTTAAGCTTCTAATTGGTATGAAAGAGAAAGTAATAACATGTACTACTCATAGTTTTCTAACAAGAAAAATTAAAGCCATTGCATCTTTGTTACCTTTTTACAAATGATGATCAATTGAAATAGCAATGATCAAGCTTCCAGAGAAACTGCTGACTCCCAAAGGAGAATTTTGTGTTGCAACTCTACCTGCTTCAGCTATCCATTGACGGTCATATCCACACGGCACAAATTATTTCCAAAAGCCTAGACTGCCAGATTTGGCAATCAATTTTTTGGTGTTTCCATACTGGAAATTTGGAAGAATCCATTCTTAGGGGTGCTGAACAGCTGCTGTCCCTACTGATATTAGTTTATTCAATTAAGTTTTTTTTGATTCAATCAAAGATGAGGGTTTTGTTCCCTTTCCTCAGGTGCAGCTCAGGAGAGTGACCACCTTCTAACTTGGACATGAGCGAATCATCCCTGCCTCACAACCATGATTCTCCTTGAATTTTAGTATGAATGCTTCTCTTGCTGTTTCAGTCTGCTAAAACTGAGTCCAAGTACTGAATAGAATAAGATTAAGACTGTAAAATAAATAATATACCAGAATTTTATGACACAAAACCCTATTACAAAAATAATTTACTCCAAGACATGGAAGTCTTGGAGTAAATTATATTGGAAATAAATGTACAGTAATTTCTTAGTGCATATTGGGACCTATGTATATTCTTATAAAATGCCAGCAATTAAAATGAAAAGACAACATGTATAGCAGCTTGACAGGGTTTTTTCCTAGTAAGTTGGATTAAAAGAAGTAAAATGTCTTTGGCAAAGAAAAGCTAACCAGCTTTAGGAGACTGTGTAATCCAATTGCTAATAGATGATTTGTGGTTTTCTTGGCATTCCAGAAAATATATAAACAGCTTCCTGTGTAGACTAAGAGTGAAAAGGGAAATGAATGTATATTACAGCAATATGTGGAAAACTACAAATTGTTTTACAAAGGGCCAAACCTTGGAATGACTCTGTTATTACTGAGACTAAACCTCCATCCACTTCAGAATGAAGCTTTGACTCAGTAAGGATTACAGGAGTTGACTCAAGAAAAATCTGATATGATTAGGATTTGCTATTGCACTGGTGTTAATTAAGTGGAAGGATTTTTTCATCAGAAAGATGTTGTGCTGTAAAATTCACATTTCCAAGTCCTTTTCTGATAAATGCTCCATAGAACTTCTTCTGCCTGTGTAACAAGCAGTGTTAAATTCACAAGTAAGTAAAACCTACCACCTACTGTTACAAAAGAAAAGTGGGACAGAGAGAATATGGGGTGACTGATGAAAAGAAGACGGGTGGACACGGCTGATGTTCAGTGTCCTATTTCCACTGTCAGAAGCAGAGTATGAGGTCGTGTTGGTCATTGGCCCAAACAGCATGAGATTTCTTATATTCCTGTGGAATATTTCATATGTGATTGGTACATAGCAGGAACCTTTAACATAGCTAGGGACCATGTCAAGGATGAATGTGCAAAATTTAACATGCTATTTGTGGTACTAAGATTACTTGTTGTTTCAGGTTTTGTATGGAGCAATCTGTGCCTCTAAAGACATACAGACTGTGCACGAACAAGAAGCCTGTATTTGAGATACAGAAAATTACACTACTGGACCATCATCAATTTAAAACAGAGATTAATTTCCAGTGTTTCAGTCAGATGAATAGATTATTTTATCACTCTTCTACCAGCAGTCCATGATCTCAGAAAATCTGAAGAATCTGGGAAAGAGCAATGGCAAGAGCTCCTTTGGACCTACAAATAGGCTTTAACCAGTCCTTACCAGTTTTATCTAGTTTTTAAAATTTTAGCCTGTCTTCCATAGTAAGTATCAAATATTTTTTCTGTGATGACTCAGTTGTATTTATTAATTGTTTAGATAATTGCAATTGTAAATGGAATGCTTCACTGATTCAGTAATTAGGGAGTCTGAATTTGAAATAATTTATTAGGTCTTAATTTATGTGCTGCGAAATCTGTTAGATCATTTGCTAGTCAGTATGTTGTCTAGAATAAAGGCATTTCTACAAAGGGATTTTAGGGTGAGGGTCACCAGTATAATCAGAAACATACTCAGTCTGGCCTCCAGCTAAAGATTATATGCTTTTAAGTGTACTTCTGTTTTGCAAAATGTCCTTTTGAAGACCTAGACATTTCAATAAAATTCCTTTTTTCTATATAAAAAGAGAAAAAGCAATTATTTTGCACTGTTGTTTGACTTCCCACCACCACCACCCTTTTCCCTAGATATAGATGACCCAGCTGATCAAGTGTGAGAAGCACATAGTTCTCTGCACTGACTTGTCTGAACCTCTGGAATGAAATCTTCAAAGTTAGAAGCAGAAGTTGGCATGAAAACTAAGCAGGGATTTGATTAAAGATTTGGAGTTACCCACACAATAAATTGAACCAAACGAATTTTTTTCATGTACAAAGGGCACACTTATGTTTTCCACAATGTATGGAAGGAAGTGACATCAGTTGGTTTTCAGTGCTAATTTATTGTATTCATCCATATGCTTATTATAATAGAGGATTTGTCAGTATGTTCACCATAAAAAAAAAACCCAGCCAGGACTGGAGCTTTTCTGTTGTTAAACTCAGCTGTTACAAATGATATTTGACTGAAGCCTCAAAGCTTGTCTGCTTGTACATGACACTCTGAAATTGAAACCTTACACTTTGAATGTCTTTAGAAATGTACATGTAGAGGGGTTTAAGGAAAAACATGGGGCTCCTGAATATATTGCTTTGGGCAGGATTTATCTGACAAAATATATGTGTCTATACATCAATACAGACATAGGCAGCAGTCTATATTGTAGACTTATGTAGATGTCCATATGTAGATGTCAGTATTTCAATTAATCACATACTCTACATCACCAAAGAAGAGAGGTGTGATTCATTTTAATCCAAAGACATCAACTATAGAGCAAGATATCGTGTCATAGAAACAGCCAAGAGTACCTGTGAGAAGGGAATTAAAGGTGACTGAGTTGCAGTCATACAAAGTGAAGTGAAATGAATTTCACAGGAATGACCTGAAGTTTAACGCTTTGAAGGCGTTTCTTTTATCCAAAGGATAACCTGTTTATATTTTTTTTCCCCAATTGTTAATGACTTTTCTTTTAATAGTCAAGGAACGTATTCTCCAGTAATCTCACATATCAATATTTTGTCTCTGGACAAAGATGTAAATTACCATATTTGGATCTATGACCATGGTCAAGAAATGTGCATATTCAGCTTCATCATCTTCAGTTAAAATAATAACTTTAAAATACAAAACACGGGTAAAAATCTGAGCCTTTCACTCCTCTTTTATTTTTCTTTCCAAAACTAACTCTTCACATAGTTACAGTCATGACCTATTCAACCTTCCTTTACTCTATAGTGTGTATTCAGCAGAAACTCCTAATGAACAACAACTCTCCATGAATATCAATGGTTCAATAAACAGAAGTGATAAGCAGATTTTTTTTTTCTGTCAGAAGTCTTTTTCTGGAGCCTGGAGAAAGCTAAAAATAAGTGGAGTGGGATATTAGGAAAAGGAAGAAAATGTGCACATTGGAAATAGAGCAGGGTAAAACACAGAGGGAGAAGCACAAGTAGTAAACATATGAAGAATAATTTTAAATGGAAAACATAAAGAATATGGAAACACATTTAACTGAATTTTATTTGTGAGTCATTTAAAACTTCTCTCAGATGCAATTCAGCTCTTGGATATATTAATAGGATCTGTTGAAACCAGTTGGATAATAATGAAGGGCAGATTTTCTCTCTCTTAAATTAAATGAGATGGTTATAGTGTCAGCACAATCTGCAACCAGTGAACTTTTCTTGCCTAGGAGCTCCAAGATTAGTCCCTAAAAAGATTTCTGAGAAGGCAGGCACAGGAAAGACATTAATAAGTGCAAACACAACTGTTCTTCATGTCATCAGATTACAAAAATTTGCTTTATCAGAATAACTAAAACAAACCAGAAAAAAAATTGAATTGGGAAGCAGTTGTCAGAAGTGCCCTTTAGGAGCTTGTGATTTACAGCTGAATTTTATTCCATAATTTTATAAGTAATTCCTTAAAGAATTATCACTTGTTCTTCTGCCAATACATCTTATTTATTGTTACCTTCTTTAAGAACATCTAAGCAAAGTTACCTGCACAACACCAAAAGTGAAAGTAACAGTATGGACTTCCTTAGGACAAACAAAATGCTTATTGGGAGACAAAAATCATGATTATTTCTCTCACATGCTTACTTTTGTTCCCTACTTGACTTGCTGTTTCCTGCACTGTTACTATATCACCTGGATTCCCAGGGGTTTTCTAGCTCTCAGCCAATAACCCTCACCAAAGAGGAGGAGGAGGAGGAGGAGGAGGGAGGGAGGGAATGTTACATTTCTCTGAGAATCTTTGCAGTTTGTTGCCACTGAGTGAATTGGAACAATTTGGCTTTGAGGAAGTGATTTATACACACTCATCCATCACATAGAACCTGCTCTGCTCTGTTAACTCTCTGTTTGATCTCTGGAGGGTTCAGTAGATTAGGGAGAGTCTTCACACAGAGGTTTCATTAACAACCAATCGCTTAACCTGGCATGACTCCTGTTTGTGCATTTGGACACTTTAAAGCGGGAAGACTAGGGGAAAAAAAAAATGTTAATGGGGATCATTATTTCCCAGTTCAGGAAACACCAATCATGCTGTTAGAGAGAATTTGCTTCCCATTTCCTTGGTTTTATGTTTTAGACAGTGTGGAAAACAGAATTGAGGTTTACAATTTGAGCCATTCAAAAACAGTGATCATAATATGTGAATACTGGCAGCACAAATTATATAAGTAATCAAAGAGCATTAATTTAATTAAATTCATTATTTGATTCAATATCTAGCCATAAGCCATGGAAACTTGAACATTACAATCTGATTTAATGAGATAGTAAATGCAGGCCAAGTAGTTGCACTTTTTAAAATATGCCAAATTAATGGGTTAATTAATGGGTTTCTGGTTACTGTCACCTGTTTGTCTGTTCAGAGCGGGGGGAGGAATTTGATCGAGTCAAAGGGTTTGTTACAAAACAAAGTTAAAGAACAAAGTCAGAATCATAGAACAGTATGACTACTCTTGTTATTGGTGGGGAATTTTGAGATATTAGCAGCACACGGTTTTGGAAAACATCATCCAGAGCTACAGCAGTGACTTCCCATGCAAGCATAGTGCACTGTGTCTCTGCACTCTCTTACAGAAAAGGTATACTCTGTTAATGAAAGGATTAAATTTAGTACTTTATGATATCCTTAGAAACCAAATGACTGGTTTTAAACCAGCAACGTGCTCACCATACTTTTACAGTTAACAAAGTAGTGAAAGCATGTGAAATTTGGTAATTTCTTATTGAACTCAAGAACATGTAACAAAATAGGTAAGTGTCAGTAATTTTTGGGAAATAAGTGGAGAAAGTTGGCAGAGCAACTGCCAGGGTTTATTAGTGGCAACTACAACAGCACGACAAATATTTGGCATGATTATTAATATTTATTTCAATAACAAAATATAAAGGACAGTATTACATTCTGTCATAATATTTGAATGCTTAAATATTGTCTGTTATTAATGAATACCAGTGGTCCAATATATCCTAAACTCTGCCTATCCCATGCTCTCTAATCCTTCACCCCCCAGATGTCCAGAAAAACAGATGTGCTCTGTAACATGCCCTGATATTTAAATGAGAACAGACTATTGAGTACAAAGCTATGGAAATTTACTCTCTTTCATATTAAGGTTACAATTCAAGCCTCAGTGGCATTTGCAAATGTGGTGGTAACACACAGGAGAGAGAGAGATTGGAGGGAAAGACTAGATTTGAGACTTCATGAGTAAAAAGCAGCAACCTTAAATGCATAAAGAAATTTATTAGTAGTCTTTTCCTAGAGGATTGTTTCCTGTGTTTCCTTCACCTTTCATTACCTTTCTTTTTAAGCCTTTTCAAGAAACAGTCCCATGGTCAGTTTCCCAAAATGAGCAGTCTCTTTCCCATGATGGTAAGGGTATTAGCTACAGTCTTACATGATCAAACTAAACATTCTCCTAATGCAACAGAAACCGGAAAATTTTGTGTCCATCACAATGTTTTTGTTGTCATTAACAATCACATCCTTGGATATATGTCTATTATCTATATGCAGATATCCATACCCAGATATAACCATATATATCCATATACTCTTCATATAATTTTGAATTTTCCTCTATTTTCTATGGTGATGAATTCCAAAATGTCAGCAGCAACATTTAGAACTGCCCTTCACCTTTAACACTGCAACATTACACCACTGTTCCTCTGATTTTTATCTGTCTCACATATTATCTGTTGTCCTCTATTATAGCTAAATCATGACCCATGCACCTGGGGCTGACTCTACCAAGCACACTTCCTGGGACAAGAAGCTTCACTCGTTAGTATGACACAGAATGACAAGCTCCACGTTAATTTCATTTTTGGTGAAAGTAATTTTATTCCTGTGTTAGAAGACATAGAAAGAAAAAGACTGTAATCTATGATTTCTATATTTAATTTGTCTTTTACATATTTGCAGGAGATTGAGAATAGCATATAAGAAGTGGGAGATCAAAATCTTAAAAAGTGGCTTTAACAGTTTTGTAAAAGGCGTGTATTTTCCTTTATAGGGTCTTTCCCTGGTAATATTCTTTGAGCTCATGAATATCACTGAATAGAGTATTTGTTTGTCTATGTGTTTGTTTGCTATACTAAAATCAAGCTTTCCATGATGATTAACATGAACAGAAGCCTTTGGAGATTTTATTGCCAGAATAAGGAATGTCTCCTCTGATCTCTCCAGTAACAGATTTTAGATCTAGCCCTCAGGAAACAGAAAGTACATTGTAATGAAATATTGAAGATTATTTTCATTATGAAATTAGCAAACGCAGATATTGATTTCTGCATTTTCTGGTCATGCACTTCTGCTAAAACATGAACCTTTTATTACCTGTTTTAACCTGACATTTCATAGTGGTTTATACAAGGATTACTATCAGATGTTGAGCATTAGGATGCATTGGCTTCTTAGGTTTACCTTTAAGTGAATGTGCCTCCAGTCTCAACAAAAAGGGACTGGGGTCTGAAAAGAAGCTGTTAATTCATCTGGGCAGATGTACCCAACAGAGAGAGAAATGTACTGCCACAAAGAGATAAAGGACACACACAATCTTCTGTCTGAAGCTATGTACACTCACCCTGGACATTTGCTTTAGAAATTAAAACACAGACAGCATCCATTTTCTATAAAAGATGGTATAAGATTTTCCTTTTATTGTTTGCCAAATGGACACCCACCTTCACCCTCAGTCAGCTCACACTGCATTGAATCAGGGATTGATGCAGAGATGGAAACAATCAAGGGGAGCTGCGAACACCGCAGCCCATTTCAAAAGCATTCCTTTTCCAGGCCATCAGCTGCAGCAGCAGCACAGGAAGCCTTCCCTGATTTTACCACTACTGAGCAGCAGCTTGATGGTGTTTATACATGGCAGGACCCCACCAGCGAGGAGAGCTGCAGCTCCGGAGCACCAGAAGTGACGTTCAGGGAAAGGGTACAATTGACAATGGAGCTGTTCACAGCACCAGGGCTGCGAGCCCATCAAGCATCCCCTCTATCATGTTTATTGCTCTTTATTCAGCTTTAAAGAGGCTTTTTTATCCTGCACAATTTAACTGATATATATGCTTTTCCGATATTTTTCTTGTGCAGCAAATGAACATCAGGTTTGACAGACATCAGTGGGTCTAAGGGTTCATGGGTTACATTTATCTTAAAACAATGCTACAAGGCTTATCCGATGCTTCAGTACAGGCTGTCAAACATGTTTGTCCTCCCCCTTACACTAACTAAAGCTGTTGTATCACTGGGCTCTTCGTGTCCCCTTTTCAGCTCTGTTAAGGGTCTCATATCTTATACTTTCACGGCATAATATCTGATGCTGAAACCATACAGAGAGAGAAGTCTTATGTCTGGCCTCCAGGTGAGCCTGTAACATCCTAAATATAATGTTTACCTCAAATCTCACCCTCTTTCACTTGTGTCCTCTGACAATGCAGCTCTAATCCTGGATTTTACAGTGCTTGCCATGGCAAATAGACATCAAGCACAGGAACAGGGTTTTGCTTGATCCTGTGAGAAAGCAAGGTGGGCAATCTGAAAACCATTATCAAAAGATTAAGATCTGCAAGCAAAAAAATATCAATAGCAGTAGAGAAAATGCAGAAGACTTTCCCAAGGGCTTCCAAAATGCATTAAGGAATAAAGTTTCCCCTGCATGTTCAGCTGACATGATGTCAAAATATTTTCCATTTTAATAGTAACTCAGAAAGGTACTAAAAAATAGCTCCAAAATGCAGACTTTGGAGTGTCCAAATAACTTTGTTTAAAGGTTTCAAAGACAGCTTGTGAAGGAACCCTTTGGACCATTACTGCTTATTTTCAATACATCTTGAAACAATAGAGAAATTGAAGATATTTTAAAAGGGCAAATAAGACAACCTGGGTAATTATAGGCCTGTCACACTGACATTGATCCTAAGCAAAAGAGCTGGCTGGTGCAGGACTTGATTAATAAATTAAAGGAGGAAAATATAATTAATGCCAATCCACATGGGTTTACATCAAGCTAAACTGGTAGGTTTTATGATGAAATTACCAGCTTAGTTAAAAATAGAATAACGGAGAAATCATACATTTAGATCTCTTTACAGTATTGATTTGGCACTCCCTTATTTATCTATTTATTTATTAGATAAGAAACTATAGTGACAAAAATGTAGCATAACTCATATCAGTAAAATTATGTGACTGACAGGTTGCCAGACATACTGCAAATGGACATACGTCACTGAGAATGTAGGGGATTTTTGGATCCCCACAAGTTATTTGTATCAAAAACCAGAAAAAAAAACCCTGGCGTGGTACAAGCCACCTCATAGCCCAACTAGAAACAGGTACTTTGATCCTAAATATAGCCACATATATAGTATTACCGCTGAGAATATTCACTACTTCTAGGTTGTAACCTCAACCAGCCTTTGGAAGAAAAAAGAAAGGCAAAGAATGAGAGACAGAAGCATAAAATTTTCAGCAAGATTCCCTACTTTAAAGGCCAAATACCATCACTGGGCACAGAAGGAAGGGAGGTTGCTTTAACTCTGTGCTTGGAAATTGTGCTGGTGAATTTGGAGCACTCCTGGTGCTGGTACAGAGACAAAGAACAATCTCAGAGTTTGAGTAGAAGTCACAGGAATGATGTGGGGATTAGAAAGTTTACTTCTTTATGAGCACTTGAACACTCAGTAAAATAACTTTTGTCAAAGAAATCAAAGATGTGGATGTACCGTATTCCTTAGGTACTTATTTAAGGACAAGATTTCATTACAGAGGGCTTTTCAGTCCAGATGAAGATGAAGTTTCCATTTCTATGATCTTAGGCTAGAAAGGTTAGATTAGCAATAAGATAAAACTCAAAAAATAACTTAGAATAACTTATTGTTTATAGATTATTTCCTTTCCTCTCTGGCCTATTCCTTAGACCAATGAAGCTTTAACTCTACTCTGCATGGCTGTGCTGGGAGGTGAACATGTTCTCTCCCAAAACTAGTTTAAAGCTGATTAGGTGGTGTAATCTCTTGTGACATGGAAGAAAATGATTGTAAACCTCCTAGGCAGAAGAAAGAATGTGCTTTTCATTCTTCTGTACCTCGGGTAATGCTCTAACCACCCATCTACAGGGCAAAAGCTATCACTGGTAATGATACCGCTTTTTTGATGAGAAATGTAGCATGTTGCTACATTTGATGTGGAACGCAATTATCTGAGAATGGCCCCATCAGCCATTTTCTAAAAGTATTTGCAGGCAATTTAGACAGAGAAAGCAGAAGTATTTAGCTTGTGGTCCTTGAATACGCACAGAACGGACTCCAGCTTCTCCACTGTCCTATTGATCCCCTTTTGGTTACTTTCAGAAAGAAGACTTCAGGCTCATGAAAACCTTGCAGTTCAGTAAGGAAATTATTTGCAGAACTGAGACAACTTTGGACTTAGCATCAGAAAAATAGTTTTCAGGACATCAGGAACTCAGCTTCAAAATCAAGCTGCACTTCACTGCTCTTCTAGGTCTCGTTCAGAATCCCTCATGTTCCATCATGGGTACAATTTCTACCTTGTAATCAATTCAAAAATGCACTTAGAAGAAAAAAACTCAATAGAATAAACCCATGTGTCTCTACATACAGATTTGAACATTGTCTTCTCTGATCATCATTATTTTCAAAAAAAGGAGCATATAATAAAATAAATGTGCATTAATACAATGATCTATAATTTTGCATCATTACATAAATATACTCATATCCAGTAGGTAACTTCCTCTAAATCTGAAAATGAAAATTTTAAATCTATATTTTCACTTTTCTCTTTTAGAAAAGATTAAACTTCAGAACAAAACTTGCATATAGTTCTTCCTATGTCAGTGCAAGATTAGACAGAGCAGACAATCCAGTAGCACTCAGCAGGAGTCCTGAAAATCCTGAAGAATATCATGTAGACCAGAATTTCCTGCCTGAGCTTCACAATTCTTTGCTTTTACATTTTAGTCAGACACTTAGCTTTATTTAAATGGGGTTTTTTTGATTGCATCTATAAAATATTTAAGTTTAATATATACAGCATCATTATCCTACATTGTGAAAAGCATAAAGGCATATGGAAGTAATAGCTTCCTGAACACACAAGAGGATTAATGTGTATGAATTGAATCTTTCTGTGGTCTATGAACTCACATTTCATGAAGACACCAAATTTATAGATGGAGAAAATCCCTCATCCAATTTGAACTTCATAGAAGCTTACCATAGAAACGTGAGGGATGCATGCTCCTAGAATCACCTTTGCAAATTACATTTCAAGATGGAGATCATTAGAGAGTATGCTTGCAGGAGTGATTTTTTTTTAACAATGCTACAATTTTATTTAGCACATGAGAATTTCCTGCTTTTTCTCTTGCTTCAGAAAGTTAAGTTGCAGTGCATGTTACAGAAAAAAGTATTTTTTTTCAATTGTTTAGCAACATAGAAAGCAATGTAAGCTAAAGGATAACCATTTTTGTCATCAGCAAATCAGTATCTTCAAGACTTCTATGACTCAAAACTTCCATGAAAAAATGTGCCGCTAAAGGCAAAAGCATTTAAAATCTATTATCATTAGCATCTTTAAATAAATCCCCCGTATTTGTAGAAAAAACAACAGCACACAGCACCATTTTCACACAGCCCTTTTGGTGTACCTCCATGATCCTGATGCCATCTATCTGTAAGGCACAGTGACACACAAAGACTTCTTAAAAGGTGACCATTCAGACCGCTTGCCACTTTTTGAAATAGATTTTTGAATAGTTATTTCTGAATTTTTCTCCAGTACTTATGTAGAAAGTCAGCTGGATTCCAACAGTCATGTTGTTCCACTGCACTCTTTCCGCATGTCAGCAAGCGTAGGGTTTTATTTGGCTACAATTCCTTAGCTCAGTGCTCCTCAGTTGATTTAGATCAAATAAAATGTCAGCAAAGGAATGTCAAGGCAAATTAAACTATCCAAAGGCAATTTTTGAAATTTTCCATTTTGAAAACATTTTCAAATATATATGGGTATAATTAAAACTCACATCCAGTACAATAGCAGAAAGCAATGCCTAAAGAAGAGCAGGGGCTATAATTCTTTGTGAGGGTCCCTCTCACAGACAGGCTGCAATGTCACCCCCAGCTAACACATGGGAGCAGTCAAGCATGTGATCTGTCTGGGAGTCTTAGAAGCAATAAAACAGGCTGCATCCTCCCACTCTTCTTTAAGGGTGTATCAATGCACACTTTGTTAATAAAAATCAGCATTCCCTCATATTCACGCCACCCATCCAGGAGACTTTGTTCCACATGAAGCATGATTGGTCTTGGTCAGACCCATCCAGGCTGACCTCTTGTTCCAAATCTGTCAGTCTGCATGCACAGTAAAACACCACTTGCTCACTCTGCCCCTCAACTGCTACTTCTGAACCAAAGAACAAAGGAAAAGGAAAAGCTGGAAAGGGACTTTTTACAAGGACAGGTACTGATAGGACAAGGGAAAATGGCATTAAACTGAAAGAGGGAAGGTTTAGATTAGATATCAGGAATAAATTCTTTACTGTGATGGTTGTGAGGCACTGTCACAGGTTGCCCAGAGAAGTTGTGGATGCCCCGCAGTGTTCAAGGCTAGGCTGGATGTAGCTTTGAGCAACCTGGTCTAGTAGAAGGTGTCGCTGCCCAAGGCAGGGCATTAGAACTAGATGATCTTTTACTTCCCTTCCAACCCATATCTTTCTATGAATCTGTGAAAGTAAGCGAAACAGAAAATAAAGAAATAAATAAGTCAACCTTGCAACTTTTTTCTAGACCTTTAGAAAGTAGAAACTGTGCCAATCCAACCTTTGCTATAAGAGAAAGCATAAATCAAAATGTAGTCCCCGGCCCAGTCCTTGGCAGTGTGACAGACCATTCCTCAGCACAAGAGAGAATTTAGTGAGTCTTTCAAACAGCAAAACCACACACAGAGCCAGCCAACTAACCTGCAATTTAGGTATTCCCATAAGTTCTTGTCAGTGTGCACAAGCAGTGTTATCACCTATAATTGACTAGAGAACTTCAATTATGCTGGTAAATTTAGCAATAATTACACATCTATGCCACCATTCAGGAATTACCTCTCAGGGCATGGAATCTGTTTATACTCACTTCCAACACATTCAGCCTTCATGTGTTTGCTCAGCTACATGGGTTCATCCAACCATAACGATCTCATTTGTTACGTGAAGTGCTGTGCTCCAGGAAGCAGTATCTTGAACCACACCTCGGTTTCTCAAAGAAACCAGTGTATCTCAAGGACAATTTGTTTGGCACAGAAAGAAAAGCACCTTTCTCCTCGTGACATAGCAGAACTTATGAAAAAAAATAATTTCCACTGGTATAGGAAATGGGTTTTGTGGTGGATAGAGTGGATGCTCAGAGAAATCCAGGATCATCTTAAACTTGTTCCTTTCTTCATTATGCTCATTATTGCTTAACCTCAACCTTCCTGTTTGTTCCTTCAAAAGAATGTTTTTGAGCCCAAGAGTTCATATAATTCCATTCTGGGAGAGCAGTGAGAAAATGAGCCATTCTTGACAGGTATCAGAAGGCATCGCTTTAGGAAAGCTCTCATCTATCACAGTGGCAAAACAAGAGCTTTAGAAGACTAAAGCAGACTGTGCCATGTGATTCACCATTTTTTTCCCCCTAGTCAAATGCAGAATGATTTACAGTAGCATTCTACTGCTGCTGTTAATTTTGCCCCCTTCTTAGGTGTCATGCTCGCAAGCGTCCTGGGAGGAATGTTGTCCTGTTTTATGCTCCCGCCTTACTCAGCAGATATCTTTGGTCTTCCCTTGTGCATATCCCTAAACCACAGGTAAGGGAAGGCAATAACACAGCACCTGGCACAGGCAGGTGAACCAAGAATATGATTCTTCATGCAAAGGGAAGGCTGAAATAGGGTCAATTAATAAAAAAAGGCAGTGCTCACTTGTAAAACACTGATGGTATAAGCAGAGCTCCAGGCAAAATCTGTCACATCACTGCATCAGACTAAGCCTTGCCTGGGCTACCCTTGCCCACTGCTATCTTCCCCCTCCAGTTTTTTTCTTGCTAAAGAAAGAGATTACATTATTAAAACTAAAGCAAATTCCTGACATTGGTCCTATAAAATGATACATGAATAATACTTTTTACTACAAAAACTTTGCAGAATAAAACGTTATGAAGTTTGTATGGCAAACAAAACAAAGTACTTGCTGCTGACACAATAAAAAAAAACCCATTTAACTATATAGCTAAGATAAGCCAAGAACACATTTAATACTGGAAATTGTTTCTCATAGCAACAGCACCTCTGGAAATTAACTCCTTTAAAACTTTCTTTCTCCACATCAAACACTTGTCAGGAGTGCCGTGGCTGCTCTCTTAGGAAACATAACCACCTCTGCAAGACCTAATTTCTGCGTGAAGGTTAATTAGTTTAATGCAGGAAATGGTCTACTGGAGTTGGGGATTTCTTCTTCAAATAAATGAGTTAGAGGCTTGAGTTTGGTAAGCATTGCCTGAGAAATTGTGGCTGTTGGATGTGACACTTTGAACAACAGAGCATCACTATAGAAAAGGAGAGACAATAGCATCCCACAAGTTCTACCTGAGTTGTCAATTTGTTAAGTTTCTTATTAAACACTTAAAAACACTGGAATAGACTCATTTGGGGGTGGAATTGCTTCCTGCTTACTTTTATGGCACTGTTTTGTTCAGTACAAACCTAATGTGAACCAGAATGTAGCCAAGGTTGGGATTTATAAATGAGCTGCAGAGACTGACATCTTGTTGAAACACAGATGCTTCAGTGAGAGGATTTTTCATCATGGCATACCAAACCAAATTATTTTAATTTGCTTTAGACAATAGTAGTATGCAAGAGAGTAAGGAGCATTTGTTTTTGCTGCATATTGATTTGCATAGTCAAGATTATCACATATATTTAAGATCGTAAGACACTGATCTCTGAAGATCATAATCTTAATGCCAATGCCGCAGAGTATTTGGGCACCACAAACCTAATTACCCCAAATCATGTCACTTATGGAAACACTTATGTAGAAGATTATTTTCAAGCTGGTAATTTAGGTCTCAATCAGGATTTGATTTGCATTCCTTCTTTAATTTATGGAGTTTGCATTTCTTCCCCATTTTACCCTGATACATTTTCTCCCCAGCCCATGGTTGATTTTCAAGAGCTGTAAACCAAACGCCACCATGGAAACAATCATGTTGATATAGGAGTAAAAGTTAACTCACTTTTCATCAGTAGGGTAGCAGGAGAGGCAGCTGGATGCACACAGGGTCTAACAAGTAGGAAGGTCACTTTATTGGATGCCTTACAAAAAAAGAGACAGCTTTAAGGGGGTATTATATAGGCTTGATGAAAACCTTTCATATACAAACCTGTATTTCTGGTTGTTTCAGTAGCCTGTGCAGTGTTTACTTGGACAGTTTCCCAGGGATTTCCTGCTTTATTAAGGAGACTGCATCCTGAAGCACAGCATTTACATAACTTACCTACATGATAAATGAGATAAGTGAAACACACGGAGGAAGCCTCTGATACCACAGGCATTATTCAGAAGAAAACCCCAAGTTTAATAGGGAAAGATTAACAACAAACTTTTTCCTCCTTTTGATAGAAAGGCTATTTTTAAGCCATCAGGAAAAGCTGTTTGCACATACATACCAGAAAAGTTAAATTTTAGCAAGAAAATACAGAAAAAATAGGTGTATTTATCATATACTAAGTTTTAGAAACTTGGACTAAATGCAGTCCCTAGTTAAAAGCACCACCTGGCAACAATGGCTGTTGGCAAAACTCCTAACCAAAGTTTGGGCTGCTGACAGAAAACTACAGATGACTTCAAACTATTTTACAATTTTTAAACTGAAATTAGATTCTGTTCTCACTGTTTTAGGCCATCAGAAACACCACAAAAGATCAGTTCTTAGAGGTGAATAGATGATCTTTTGTAAAACTTACTTCTTTTTAACCATTTCAGCCAAGCACGGCTTAAATTCTTGTTATAAGGAAGAGCAATGCAAGTTTGTTTTTTTTTTTTTTTTAAAAAAGGTTAAGACTCAATAAAAATCTCTCAAACCGATTACTGCATTTGGTACAGGGCTGGTTAATGCATAACTGAATATGCTGTATACTAATAGTTCTCTACTTCCTCTTTTGAATCACTTCATTAAAAAATACCATTATTGTTCAGTGGAACTGCAATAACCAAAAAAAATCACAAAAGTTTTTTAGTAGAATAGAATAGAACAGATTGTTTAAAACCTAAATATCAGAGTGGCTACTCATAATACTGATATACACCAAAGAGTCACAAATGCCACCTAAAGAAATTTCTATGGATTTCTATGGATGTAATTTCTATTATTATTTTCTTATCCTACATGGTATTCTTCATTACTCATACAATAAATTTAACTAATTCTAACACAATTACAGCATTTGATTAAAAGGATGCTGGTTCCCAACAAGGCATCTGTGGAAGGATGGTTTTAATCCATCCATCCAAATCCTCTATGAGTTTTGTGTATTGCAACAATCAACAAAGAGAAGAAAGTTACTACTGGACAATTCCACAACATTTTAGTGCTATCCAAAGACAGCAAACTGAGGAGGCAACACAGTTTATGAAATGTAAGTACTACGACATTTCCATATGAGTTAGAATTTTTAAATTCAACTGTATTTTACACAGAGGATGGTTTAAGTCGTCTAAACACAAGGTCTTGATGCTGTTTAGATGTTCCACGCTACCTGAATTTTCTGTCCAGCACTGGCAGGTCCAACATAACACCTATAGAAAGGAGACCTATAACTTCCGGAGTCGCAAGATTATCCTGTCACCCACAACAGCGTTAGATCAATGTTAGCTGGAATCTGAATTCTAGCAATCTGTTCTCCACGTATCAAGCTAGCTGTATTTTTAATTTTTCTGCTAAATATTAAATCAAGAAAATCCCTTCAGGACAAGAGAAATATTCTGCTATACACCCTAGACACTCCAGTAGGCAGCCATGCTCAGCAGTCTTGGGATACGCTTCATGAATGTACCTTTATGTCCTCTGATAGTAACAATCATTATGAAAAAGACTAATTCATTCACGTGCTGAGTATACTGAAACAGCATTTAACATATTACTGCTGCAAAGATATTATGACAATTCTTGCCAGTCTTGGCTGACATTCAGCAGATTGCTTTGTCTCTTTACCTCAATTCCTCCATCTGTGGATCTGGACACATTTGTGAGAAACTAAGAGATACAGACAAAAATCACTGCAAGAAGAACAGTGAGATTTAGACAACTTTAAATAAGAAGTGATAAAGACCCTGCTCATCATTCGCTAAACGCATTAGTTACCGCAACAAGTAGCAACTCTGAAAAGTAGCAACTTTTTGCTTTAAAGCAACTTACGGAAAAAGGATTATTGTTTGGAGGATTCCTTACACAAGGGTTTTGCTCTCCCTCACCCCTTGCATAACTTCATTTTGTCTATAGGCAAGCGTTGGTGTAATTGCAATGAAAAGGGGTTTCTCAAAGTGTCCCTAGTTGTTACATATCCCTACCTACAGAGGTGCAAAGCAGAGGATTACACACTCCTTGGTAAAGTTCATCCTTTGAATCTTCCACCCATTTTTCCTTTGTTACATACACCTAATCTATTCGAGATGCAGCTATTTTGCTAACTGGCTTAAGCAGGAGCCCAGCTTACTGCATTATACGGATATTCACATATGGTAGTGACCACAGGCCAATTACCTCTTCAAATAGACCAGGCACGTTTATTTGTATATGTGATTCCATAAACATGAGAAGACTGGAGTACAAGTCTCTGTTGCCAGGAGCAATTTTGTCTGCTTTCACAGTAGCAAAACAGAACCATACTTAAAGTATAAGAGACCAGCAAACTCCTCCTGCCTTTGGAGCTTGCTAAAAGGGGGCCCCAGCTCAGCAGTTTGGACACTGAGTGGCAAACACCATCTGTATCCTTTTCCCTTCCATAAAAGGAACCTTTATAGGAGTGTAAAGGAAAACAAAGAAAGATTACTACCAGTAGTTTTAAATGAATAGTTAATCATCCAATAAGAATGTGAGTTCCCTCAAAGACATTGTACTAAAGCAAATTAGTCAAAAATACAAAGCTATTGAATGAGGGTGCTCCAATAAGCAAGTGATAAACTCAAAAAACCAAACAAAAATATCTCCCTAAGCCAACTTTATGGCTATTATTAAAATACAACTAGGAAAAAAAAAGTTAAAACTAGAATTTATATTTTGTTGATTTACTCAGGCTAATCTTGAATTTCCCATATTCCTTCCTTTTCAGAAAAGGAAGGAATATGGGAAATTCAGAAAAGGAAGGAAAAGGTCAGAAAAGCTGAAGCACAGCAAGAATGCCTACATGGGATTCGCTTACACAATTTTAAAGCCAGTAAATTGCAACAAATATTGCCAGGGGCACTTATGAAAGCCTATTTTTTTTGGTTCTGTTTTCAGTTTGTGAGCCCTAGAAATCAGCACTGAGAAGAAAAATAAACACAGTTTTCACATGTACAGTAGTAAGAATTAGCTTTGTACCTAGACAAGGAACAAGTCCTTTAAAGCAGAAGTTAGTGGATTAACAATCTGAACAGCTCACACTGTATGTTTATTCAAGCTGCGACAAGAAGTCAGGCAGTGAAGCAAGGGCCCTTCATTGTGAGTTTGTGTTCCACACAAACAGCTCTAACAGCTTTAAGTTCTTTTTTTGTTTAGGAGTTTGTTTGTCTCTAAAGAGAAAAAAAATAGGAAGAATGTAATTGACCCAGTTGGAAGCAGCAGGCTGGACAGGAAAGGCCGTACGCGAGACATGAGCACCACCACGAGGAAATCACGGGCTGCTCAGCGAACTCGGAGCAGCCGAGGCACCTCGGGAACCTCCACCCCCACCCCAGACACGGAGCACACATGTGCCAAACAGCCTACACGCACATCTACATTCAGGGATACAGACAAAAATTAGGCAACTTGATTTCTACAAGAGAATTTTTTTTTTTTGCATATAATTTGGAACATTCCCATGGGATGTACAACATCACCCAATGCTGAGAATTTTTTTAGATATCTGTTGACTTTTAATTTCCAGTAGAAGAACATCACCATAGCTTGACTGGTGTGAAAGCAAGTTAGTGCTCGGTTCAAGAGAGGCAGTCAAAGGTTTTAACTGGAATCATGCTAATCTAACTAGATATGGCTTATCACTTACTAGGTGTAAAGGCACGTTCATTCGCAAATAAAAATAACAAGAGGTAGGGAACGTATCAGGGAAAGTGGTCTGAAACTAATTTGGTGTAATTCCATTCAGTTTTCTATTTTATTTTGTTTTCTAAGATTTTTTTTTTAATAGCATTACTTGCTTTCTGAAAAAAAAGTCAAGTTTTCCAGTAATTCCATCTTAGTGGTTTAAACCAGCAGTAACTGGAACATAAAAAACCCAGACCAGACCCTCAAAACAAATGCTACCTTATATGCCATCTTATCTAAACACTTTTCCTAGAGATTACTGATTAGGGCAGTGGGGATTTTCTGTCATTTAGCACAACATACAGTTAAGTTCTTGACATCTCACACAACCTTTAAAGTCTCTCAACCAGAAACTCCCCCGTACCTCTTTCATGCTACTGCATTTGAAGGCTTATCAGCAAAACCCTTCTGAAAGCAAGTATACATCAGGCCATTGTAGTAATTTCAGCTCCAGCACCAAGAAAACACAAATTTTACATAAGAATTGGCATGCCTAGATTATACACCCGAAGCAATTTTCATTTTCAGCATCTTTTTTTTCAGTCCTAAATAGTCAAAATTCGTACATATTCACTGAAGTTTGGATACCCAACAGCAAATCTTGAAAGACATCAGCACTTGGAACACACAGCAAATTTAGAATGTCACATTTCAAAACCAGATCAATGCTCCTAAGCCTTTGATTCCATCTATCCACCATTCTCCTGTGATTTAAAAATATTTCCCAAGACATACATCTAAACTAGATGAAACTGGTTTTAATCTCAGCTTTAACTGGCAAACATGAATGATCTGATTCGTTCTGCATCTAAATTATTTTAGGCATTGCAATAAATTAATTTTGACTGACTTATGGTTGACAGATTTCATTACTCTTGTCTGACAAGACCAATGCAACACATGGTAGAACTTTTCTTCCCAAGTTCTAATGATAAGTACACCATGTAACCTCCCCTCTCCTTGGGATCAAATAGTATCACATAAATTTCTGTAAATGCAATACTTTAATTTGTTTAAATTAATGAGAAGTCTTTGGTTTTTATTACAATCGCTGGGTCTCTCAGTCTGCCCTCTCCAGGTAACACTACAAGTAATTTTTTGGTCAACCTGAGTTTAAATTGATTTTCACTGACTTTTGCAACGGGATGGAACGTTCTGTGAGAAGACGACTTCACAAGGAAGGGAAAAGCTTACTTTGATTTGTGGTTGTCTGGCATTGCCAATGACCTGAGATATTCTGGATGACAATTTGCATGCAAAGGCACTGAAATTTCTAATTCTCATTAGAAAAGTCACTGGAGAAAAAAAGCTAAAAAAAATTTCCAAGTTCAACTACAGTAGTTTGATCTGAATAAATTCAACCTGTCTGAAAGCAGCACAAGAGACATTAAATACTTCAACCTATACTGATGCATGAAAAAGCTTTTCCTGCAGTTTTATGAACTGCTTTGATACTTACATGGTACTCCCCTATGAATTCAAGCCACTACTAGAAGTCTTTGCACAAGACCCATTTTAGACATTTAAGAAACATTAACTTTGAGAAGTCTAGAACTACTGAATCAAAATGCAGTTAGCAGCCTAGATGTGGGGGTTTAGGGTAACAAAGAGCTTCAAATACATACTTCAGGTCTGTTTCCTTTCTTATTTAGTGTCTTAAATATAAACAACTATCTGAATGAATATGAATCTATCTTTAGTCAGCCCAGCACTAAAAATTTACAGTCAGTACACAAATAATTAAATAATTTTAAATATAAATAAATATAAGTATAAAACTCTCCTCCCAGATTTGCTTAACTACTCTTGTACTTTTGATAAATCAACAAACCATGAAAAGAATGATTCTGCAAATTAATCCATTAAGGCAAAAAAATCAAACAAAACCATTTCATCTTTGACTTACTTTATTTTATTAAGAGAACAGCTAACTCAAAGTTAACACTGCTGAACACTCTGTTCATCATGCAAGAAGTATATTTAGTTTTAATTACTTTGTAACTACCTCCACTCAGAGACAGTGTGGGATTTTTGTATTCGCAGGGCAGAGCATTTATTAACTCAAGCCTTCTCTCTAGTGTGGCACAATCAGAATGTTCTGAACAGCTGGTTAGGAAGATAGCCAAGATGCAAGAAAGACGTCTGAGCCTCCTTTTCAAGGGCAGCCAACTCTTGTACTGTAGGTGCCAGAACATCCACATGGCCTTTATACAGCCCACCTGCCAAAAGAGACACAACCTAAAGTATGTGTTCAAAGCCATTTTTCAGCAAAACTAACAATGCTCGACCACAGTCATTCAGAAAGTTAAAATTAATTACTTTGTTAAAAAAAAGCGCAAACCAAAACAGGTATACACATACTCTTCTCACTTGCAACCCATAGGCAACATGCAACAAATGCTGAAGATAGCGAAGAATCAGAAGCTTTTTATAATCCATTTATTTATTATCTCTTATTTACTTATCTACTATTTATGTAGTTACACAGGAGACAACCAGGAAACAGCACTGCATAGCAAGGGAACTCAAGAGTAGGTTACTGCTTACCACCCAGAGCTCTTTTCTGCCCATATGTAACTTTCCCATCAAAATCATCCACCGGTACTTTTATGTCTGGTTCGACTTGGGCAATAGTGCAGTTTAAGTGTTCTTCAATCTCCCCCAGCAACTAAGAGAAAAAAACCCCAAGAAGTCTTTAAGTACTCTTATGGTCCAAAACTAGTCAAACTAGTGTTCTCAACAGTCACACTGAAGTAGTTTGAACAGGAACAGCACACAGAAAAGAGTTTGGTCACAGACGCCAAAGACTAGCACATTTTTATTAGCTCAGACTATACAAGTTCATTTCCAATTTCACTATGTTTTCACCCTACCTAGAAGTCTTTATTTCATATGCTACCCTACTTGTATGAATGAGGCTTATTTATAATAAAGAGCTCATAGTCCAAGCTTATTTTACCCCAGATGATGTGTATTTGCCCTTCTTTATCAAAAAAAGAAGGGAAGTATTGCTTTTTTAACAAGCATTCATAGTTGGTATACAAATCCCAATGAAAACCTACTTAAGGGACAAACTATTTGCAGGTTAGACAAACAACAGTTTTAAGTTTTTTGCAACAAACCATCTAAACAGACGTGTGCAACTAACATTCTCTAATTCTTAACAGATTTTAATTAGACTATAGGGAACCTGAAATTAAGACTCCAACAGAATTGGCTGGGAATATTAAAATAAGCTTTTATAATTAAACAACTTACAGAACATATAACTTGAAAAGTTTTCTAATTTTTTCTTCAAATGGAATCAAAGGTTATAAACACCAAGACTAGCTTTGTACTTCAACTACACAGGTGAAACAAGAACTTTACTCCTGAGTCTTTCAGAGGAATTGGGGAACATTTAAGCAAAATGCTTACCTGCATCTCATTGTACCATATGGTACAACCTCCTTCTTCCTTCAGTCTAGTGTTATAACACCCTTTTCCACGGCTACTGCATACATGATACCAAACCTAGAAATAATGGAAAACAACTTCTAAACTTTGTGAAATAGAGTTTAGTACATTCATTTTGACTAATTACAGCACGAAAAAGAATTCAGTAATATGTTTAAGTTCTCTTTCAATTGAGCACAGACAAACAAGCAGTATTTCAATGTAGGATACAAAAGACAGCAGCTGTGGATAGAACTTCAGTAAATAATATCTGCTTTGCAGTGTAATTACCTTTTCTTTCTCTTTTGCCACAAGGGAGATTGCCAAACCCATCCTGAAATATTACAGGAGAAGGGAGGGAGAAATGTATTTCAGTAACTATTGCCAACTTGTGAAACAACAACAACAACAAATCAAGAAAACCTGGTGACTGCTCTGAACACACACATACCTCTCAGCTCTGCCTACTCTCCCAATTCGATGAACATAGTTCTGTTTTTCATCAGGGAGTGTCACGTTGATAACTGTGTAAGACAGACACAATCCATAGAGAACACGAGATTTTTATTTTTTAATGTATGAGCTAAGGTCAGAGATCAGACACCTAAAATAAAGACGATTTTGATTGCTGCAATTCCTCTCCTTAGCCTATGTACATACTTCATAGCCTATCAGAACAGTTACCGGTCTAACCTGCAATACCTGCAATAAAGCTTTCACTCTCTAACTGCTTTCTCCCTGATTACTTTTTGGCAAGAATGGAAAACCAAATGAACAGTTCCCAAAAATGAAGAACATCATCAGGTATTTGAGAAGGTATGTTGAAGAACCAAATTAAATATTGCCTAGTTTAAACCTTCAACATCTAGATCTTTTAAAATTATGTTATAGGTCATATATTTAATTTAACTAGTGGACAGGACTGCAAAATATATTGAAGTTCCAGTGCAATTCAATAGCTTAAGTTTAAAAAGTTATGTCTTACCATACGGAACGCCATGAATATCAATTCCTCTAGCAGCAACATCTGTGCAGATCAAGAAACGAACATCTCCTCTCTGCAAAAACAGTTGTAATGAAGTGTTGTGCTAAACACAGCAAGCAAAATCTCAGGCAATGAAACCACAGTCCTTTGGACTTACTTCACTTTAAAGTGTCTCTGCACATTTAGGAACACTTCAAATAAACCACGAATAGCTTGGTCAATTTACATCCTTGTTTCTTTCCCCAATAGCATAAGGCAAAATCAATGAACAGCTTAATCGAAACTAAACTGCAATATTTTAATAACTTTTTTTTAAAGTAATCAAGTACTAAAGACTGTCAAAAACAATGTAATTGCTATAGAGTTTAAAGTTAGGTTTTTATTTTAAAGTAAGCCCACTATCTTCTTAATTCAAATTCACAAAGGTCATATTGATTACCAGTACAGACTTCCACCTACAGAAAATGTGCCTCACAATTTCAGGAAGTGGGATATAGAATATTTGAGTGCAATTTAATTTAAATGGAGAACTGGGAACACAAATTAACATATGAATTCAGATATTGGGAAGTGAGGAAAAAGCCTTCAAGAACCTGCTGCATCACCTTAAATCTTTCCAGATTTTGCTTTCTTTCTTGAGGTTTTCTATCACCATGCAGACAGACACATGAGAACTGATGTCCCTTCCTATCAGGGCCTGAAAGAGTTTATATGCGTTAGTAACATCACATGGAAGTTCACAGAATCACAGAATTACCAGGTTGGAAGAGACCTTCAAGATCATCAAGTCCAACCTCTGTCCTAACACCTCAACTAAACTAAACCATGGCACCGAGCGCCACATCCAATCTCTTTTTAAACACGTCCAGGGATGGTGACTCCACCACCTCCCCAGGCAGGCCACTCCAATATTTTATCACTCTTTCTGTAAAGAAGTTTCTCCTAATATCTAACCTATATTTTCCTTGGCGCAACTTGAGACTGTGTCCTCAAGTTATGACACAGAACTGGAAAAAATTTTTACGGGCAAAAAATTTTCATGGCGTTGCGCGGGAAAAAAATACACAAGACAAATAGTTAAACACCATTCCTTCCTCTGCCACAGAGCAGATCTCTGCAGGCATTTCTCCTTACTCCTTCCTGCTCTAAATTTCCCCATTTCTTCATATGTTTGTCTTTACCTTTCTCCTCGCACATCCCCTTTTCACTGTTCCTGTTTTCTTTCACATTTCTCCTTATATCTTGTTATGTATGTACATTTCTTCCCAGGTCTCTTGCCCTTACCAACTATCAATAGTACTAATATATTTCAGCAGAGGCACCATATACTCTTCTCACTGGTTCAAATTTTGGTGCATAATGGGTTGTTTCCAGCCATTTCAGAACTGTCTGGAACAGGTACAGGGCAGTTCATTGCTTTCCTTCACAAAGAGCACCCCTGCAGCTCCCTGCTACTAAACCCTGAACTTTATGCTCAGTCAGTACACAAGAAAACCTGAAGCATAATTTTATTTGTGCTAGTATTGGTGTGTGTCCTAGTATTGGTGACCTCTATCAGACAATTTTGGTGTTAAAAAAACCCAAAAGTGAGAAAAGTGAGCAGAGTAAGGTTGACATGAAAGCATTACCTCCACCCTGTTGGATGAAGTACTGCTCCATATTATCACAGTCTATTTTAGTCCTGCAGAAAATAATGGCTTGGTCCATCTTATGCTCTTTGATTGCCCGAACAGTGTATTCTCCTTTTAGAATTTTAATAGCTTCAGACCACATTTCTAAATAAAAATAAAGAAGTTATTTCACTCAAATTATTTAAAAACATGAAGAACCTTTGAACTGCATACCTTTAAAGTTCTCTAGCCTTCCAGTAGACAGTTAAACTTTTATTATTACAGCAAGTAAGCTAAACCTTCAATTTCTACCTCTCCCCTCCATACTACCATACTCCAAGGTGATATAATACAGAAAAAACAAAACCACTCTGAAGTTTCAGGTTTTTTATATACACCCGCAAACATGTGTCTACAAATCTGCAAAGTATATATTCAAAGCTCTTTCCCACTCCCCAGTTACAGAAACACATTTATTTTCAAGACTATGAGAATGTAGAAACAAAATTTTGGAGGAACATGACTCAAGGCCAGTATTTACTACAATTTATTTCAAAACATTTATGAAAATTTCACAAGCTATTTCTTAGTGTTGCTGATTACCTGGAGTGTTAGCACCAGGTCGTGTATTGTCTTTTGCATGTACTTCATCAGTCTGAGGAAAAACACAAACAAAAAAGCCCCTCAAGTCATTAGTCCACTCTTCACAGAGAAATACTTAACTCCATTGACTTATAACTAGGAAGAAAGCAAAGTTTAAAAGTAATCTTAGCATTCTGTTCTCCCACCAGCCAAGTTAATGTCTTTAGCTAAAGTAAAGTCTTGAGTTCAAGCACACAAAAGTTATTCATAAAAAAGGGAATTAATATTATTTATGTAGACACTGGACAGAAAACACCTTTGAACAAAGTGAAGAATTAAAAACAACCAAACAAACCTGAATCAAAAGGCATTGTTAAATATGATTAAATCACAAACAGTAGTTCCTTATCTTTTTCCCTATGCTAGGCTGAATCAGATATAAACTTTAAACCTACGAGAAATAAATTCATAGTACCTTTTCATTAAGTCTTAGTAACACGTGACAAACAGAGGTTCCAGAGACAAAGAGAACTTAAGAAAACCTACAGACTTGTAACTGCATCAGAGCTGCAAAGAGTGAAATACGGTCCCAGGTTATTCAGAACCTGAATACTAAAGACCTGAACAACCACTACCTTCTCACATGAATAGGTGTCTGATGAATGTAGACTTTAGAGTCTCACAGTCTGATATGAAATCCATTCCTCTAAAAACTGCTCATCTCACATGGGTTCCACACGGAACTACCTTACAGAATGATCCATTTTGGCAGGTTTATTTCCTCCTGCTCAGTGAGAGAAGAGGTACTAAGTACAGATAGACAGACCATTAGCTGAGTGAAAAAGCACAGTGCCATTGTTCTCTATGCAGATCAGACTGTTTCTCTATTAAGCTCTTCCTCAACCATGTTTGTAACACTGAGCTGCTCAGAAACAGTGTTATGACATCACTGATATGATGCTGACTATCATGGAACAAACCATTTCAGATTAAGCTGTTTCAATAGCCAGCAGAGATCCTTCAACATTAGGTCCCCTATACTGAAGGTTAAATAAGTAAACATGGACAAATAACCTTAAGTTTCACTTACTTTGATATGATTCTTGCCAAGCCTTTCCCAGAGTTTATCAGCTTTTGGATTTACAGGCACAACTACATGGTGTACAGTTTCAGGGACAGAATCTTCTCCTTTCAAATCAACCCAGGTAGGAAAATGCATGATCTTTTCGGATAGTTTTTTCACATCAAAAGAATGCAGTGTTGCAGAGCACACAATCACCTGCGAAGAAGAGAGTCATATGGATACCACTGAAGTTAAGATCCTCCCAGCCCAAAAAGATGGGAGTTGAACTGGAAGAATGTTATATAGTCGAGTAGCATAATGTAGCATAACAGAAAGAGTCCCTGACTGGATTTCCTCATCACAGGAGCCACTCAGTTGGCAAGAGTCAAGACAACAAATGCATTGCTTAACTATTCTCTTACAAAGACCAAATCATTTAGTAGAAGAAAGATGAACTATTGAAAGCTGATGAATCAAGATCATTAACACATTAGATATCAAAAAGTATGCAGTCAGTCATGTTTTGATACATTTATATATAAATAATTCCAACTAAATTCAAAACTGCTGAACACTAGGCTTCAACATCTAGAATCCTAAAAATACATATTCAGAGGCAATTACTGAACTCACTGAGTAAGTGTTAAGTTTGGGACAAGATCTTTATCAAACTCCAAAGAAGCATGCTCCATGCCAAGTAACAGTCAACAACTGAAAGCAGAGCACACCATACACACAAAAATATCCAAGTGAACAAAACAAACAAAAAGACCACAACAAAAATAAAGCCAAACCACAAATATTTTATACCTGAAGTCTCTTTCCATCAGAGGTTATCTGAGGAATTTGACTGTGGATCCTGTTTATGAAATCTGAATAACCTTGCAGGAGAAGGCCATCCTATGTGGGGATGAAATAGAAGAGATGAAGCTGCAAATTTCCCTTGTTTCTCAGTCTTTACATTGGAGTTAGATAAGCAATACACTTAAAGTCTCAGAAGTTCTTGCTTTTAATTAGCTGGACAGGTGAATGCATGGCAGGGATACTATTACTAAGGAGAAAAAACCCAGTAATAACATGGAGTATTTACATTATAGCTGCTGTGCTTCACAAAAAACTCAGCAGCTACTCCTAGCTAATACCCCAAAGTATTTAATCTTTGTGAGTACTCAGTTGTACCGTAACAGATCAGAGATTATTTCACAGCACATTGAGTACAACATTCACTGGCGTCAAGACCTGCTGGGTTAACTAACACTTATGTTTTGTCTTTGTCCTTTGAGTTTCCTGCAGTGACGGACAGACTTCAGTGCCCTGTAAATATAATTTGAAATATGTTTCTCTATCAGAAAAATTCCAAACAGATTTAACAGAGAGGCTATGAGAGCAGGGGGGAAAAAAATAGGTTACTATGGTTACAAACAGTGAGAAGATTAAGGTGGAACAGTCCATAGGTATTTAACTGTTCCACTGAACTATCAAATGCTGGAGAACAATCATGTTTCACTGACTCTTTTTTGCAAATATCACATTGCATTTAAGAACAGAATTTAAGTAGTACTTAGTTCTCTACATACAGCTTCATCCAGAACCAGGAATCTAACTTGAGATAAATTAATCTTCCCCGTTGAGACCAGGTCATCCAGTCTTCCAGGAGTTCCAACGACAATATCCACCTATGAAACACGAAGAGTAGGAGTTGGTCCTGTAACTAACTACAGGCATTACACGTTTTATCTAAGCTTAACATTATGAGACAATTATCAGTATAATGCTTTATCCACTATTAATTTTAACTTCCTAAAATCCTAGATTAATTTGAGTTGGTGGAATCTCTCAAGATCATCTGGTCTCCATTCCCACTTTTATAAGCAAATCAAGGACAATTTCCAAGTTACATTAGATAGCTGCCTAATACAATTTTCAGTACCCTTCCGGAAAGGGATCCTACAACCTCCTCTCTGGGCAACCTGTGTTTTGGTTCTACAGTCATTTCATTAGCAGAATCTACCTTAGGGAGGAAGCCTTCCCTTATTTTGGTAGGTGCTGTGCCCCCTTTTCCCTTCCCTGAACCCCAAGCTGCGTAATTTTGTTATATAAAGCCAACAAAGAGATTTGTTTTTAAATGGGGAAAAAATAAATTTAACTTTTCTCATGGTGGAAGGATACAAAGTCTATCAACTATAGAAATAACTTAAGATTTTGCCAGACAGAAGGGTTCACAATCAAGAATTTAGCATTCACATGGAAGTCTAATAATCTTCCAGTTCAAGAAGGCTTAACAGAAAATTTGTACTTTGGCAGCTAGAACCACTAGAAAATTTATCAATAGTGATGTGTTTTCACTTTTAGAAGTGAGTCTCAAATTTAAAAAAAACCCAAAACTCTGTGACTCTGTTCTCCCTACAGCATGATTGAATTGATTGCACATTCCATGCTGCTGAAGCCAGACCACTTCCTTTTATGTAGGACTAGTTTGTAGTGTAGGTTCACCTTGATAACTGTAGGCTATTTTTAGTCACGAAAACATGGAACAGGAGTTAGTAGGAAACCTGTCTTGTTGGTTAAGGACAAATGGCAAACAATTACACCTTTATTTTAAGATTTTCTGGAGTATTCAGGCTTCAACAGAATTTGACTAAGTACCGTAAGCACTTGTACTGACATGGAATTAAAGGAACAACTGCTAGACCAGTGCAACATGAGCTTGCTATCGACTGCACATTTTCTTTTTAACATATTTATTATTATTATTACACGAGTTACAAGAAGCACCATAATTATCCCCTAGCAATGTCATGAGTTACGTGGAATCCAAACTATTAAATCATATGAAAAAAATACAACTTACGCCTTGTTCCAGGACAGAGAGTTGATCTCTTGCAGCAACTCCACCAATAATTAGCAGTTCCCTAAAATTACATCAATATTTGACATTTACCCATTTATTATATTCAGAAGATATATTAAACATCTGTCTGAAGACTGATTCTTTTATTGATAGCTGACAATTAACAGCTCTGAACAGTAATTTTAAGAACAAAATAATAGAAAAAAATCAATTTTGAAATTCATCCCTTCATATGTGTTTCAAGTGAAAACTGTTACCAAACTGTATTTGAATGACTACTTTATCGCTATTGTATTAATCACATTAGCACCGTAACTAATTTGATCTTACAAAAAATGTTAAAAATCTCAAAAATTATGTAACTTAGTTTAATGAAGTCTCCTGTGTTCTTGAAAGTTAGAAATGCAAATAAACAGTAAACTAAATGAATCTTCCATTGTAGCTTGCCTATTCCCATTGCTTAGTCCCCAGCAATTCTAGTAAATGGACTCTTGTAAACAGATTGCAGTTTAGAATAGGGAAATGTTTAAGTTTTAGAAGCACAGTCAAAACAGAGAACTTTAAACCGAAGAAACTTGTAGGTGATTCATTTTTCAGAATTGCATCTCCATGATAATTTGTCTCGTAGATAACAGACCCTGTATATAACTATTTGACAGAGATGAAAAACAAACAAAATGAGGGGGCAGAGGGAGATGGGGGCATAGGAAAACGTTTGGGAAAGAAGGGCAGTAAGCAGATAATGTTTTTAGTCAAGAAAAGCCCATGAAGTATCATACTAGTTATCACTGAAAATTAAAAAAACCCCTACCCACCAAGTTTGCCTTTGAGAAAAAGGCAGTCCACAGATAAAACACACCAAACCACACCCCCCCCCGCGCAAAACCCCTAACTGGTCTAACTGTAGTTGCAAAGTCAGAAGGCTGGTTGGTAGCAGATTATTACTGATACTATTAGCAGCAGCCCAGCAGATGATGATTCACTTAGCTACAAAGTGGAACTCCCCCATCTCCTAGTGAAGTTATATCCATGGAAAATACCATAAATGCAACTAACATTCACTATTACCTTAATTTGGGATTATCAACATATTTCTTGAACTGCTTTACATTGTTCAAAGTTTGTTCTGCCAGCTCTCTTGAAGGTTCTACAATCAGTGCTTTTGGAGCATTTGGAAGGTTCTGTGCTTGAACCACTTGCGCATTTCCTAAGTGGAACAAAATCACCATTAATACAAACTACATTCCTATTCTGGGATTTTTTTTACTGGAAACAAGCTTGTATTTTCTATTAGTGATTAAAACCTCGTAATTCTAAATGCTCCATCAAAAGGTGATGTGAGTGCTCTCTCAGTTATGAGTAACTCCAGAATAAGGTTCAGAAATTACAAGTGGGTGTACTGATCATGCAGGATAATCCATTCTATTGCTGAGCGTAAAGACACACACTTATTTTTATGAGAACACTGTTGAAAAACTGAGCTGGACTTCTTTTATCTGATGGATTTCTAAATTCGAAATATTAAAGACTGTTGGTGGTTTAAGATTAAGAAAATCTGGTGTATTTTAAGAAAGCAACAATATTTCTTCATTACTGCTATGTACAAGATCTTTCTGATAGCAATTAAAGGGAATCAAAAGACGCTCTGTAAAACAACCTGAATACAGAAATAAGAGAAGTTTGTAAAATCTACCCTACCTGAGTGTTGTGATTTTACAACACTACCCTCTGGAGCCTTGCAAAGACCAACATAGCCATCTTTTGGTGGAAACTTGAAATCTTCTTCACCAAAATTGAATTTCAATTCAGCATTCTAGGTTTCAACAAAATTGTGTCATACAAACAGATTTAAGGGACCACATAAAATGAGAAACAATTCAACAATGAAAAAACAGACAAGGAGATGACAAAGGTCTTTTCTTCTCCCATCTTACACATTCCTCTTCCCCAAGTTACCACTGAAACTTTGCTGGAACTTAAAACCAACCAAAGAAGCAGAAAAAAACTAACAAAAAAACCAAAGCACTTCTTCTGAACTTGTACATTTCTCTAACCACTGAAATGGTTTGCTAAAATCTTTACTGCTTGAGAGACAGACTCAAAAAGACTAACTCAGAAAGAGATAGTACTCCATTACAGTAATGTTAAGAGTTCAGAACAAATGAAACAGGAAATCTGACTTTCAAGCTATTTGCTTGCATCATTTGAATGACAGTATATCAAAGTTTAATACACACACCATGGCACTGTTATTAGGAATTAGTTATCCATGCTATTCTACCTTTACATTCAAGATTGAAATTTGAATTTAAACATTTAGCTTAAATGGTACTCAAAGCTAACACACACGTTATTACTTCAGTAGCGAATTCTGGTAAACCAAAGAAAACTGACTACCTGTACAACTGCAGTAACTGTAAGTGTCTATGCAAATTTTATACTTAGTTAGCTCATTACCAAACCCAGAAAAATTATAATCATCTTGGACATCTGTAATATTCCTGTTACCTTCAATACACAAGCTGCAAAAAGTGCTTGGTTCCTTATATGTGGTGGGATTTCAAATGCAAGGCCAAGGTCCTTCCCTAAAAGTACGGTAAGTTGTCAGACTCTTCAAATGCGTGCATTCCTCTCCCTCCCACCCCGCCAGTGACAGCATCCAAATAAAATTCCAAAGAAAGAGAATAAAATTTACCATTTTTGGAAAATTTTATTTGTCCTTTTTCTGTGTCTAGATAACACCCAATCGTATCATGCATAGTGAATTCCTGCAAAAGAAAAAAGGTTTGTGAAGCTGAGAGGTTTTCAGTGCATCAAGAAGACTTAGTGCTTATATTCTGTCAGCTTTTAGTTTTTCAACCTCTCCCTAGTAAATGCTGATTCTTGAAGGAAGCAAGTTCAATTTATTTCAGTAAGACCATTGTGAACAGAAGGCATATTTTTATTTGATTACAAATCTTCAGTAAACTGCCCAATTGATCTTAGATATTCAACATTTACTGCTGCTTTAAATTTACTTTAAAAGCCAAACACAATGACAATGATACATTTAAGTCATTTACCTGGAAGTATTCTGCATAATGGAAAAGCACATTAGCCATGTATTTATTAGCCAATGTAAATCTAACCCTAGAGCACCAAACATGGCATCAGAAACTAGTATTTTGACTATAACAGAAGACAAACTCTTGAAGATGCTGCTATATGTGTGTTATGTATACTTACATGCTTTATTTAAATATCTTGAGATCTTTTAATTTTAAAGGTATTAATAACAACTATATATAACAGTGCTTCTAATCAACAGCTCAAGAGTCACTATTAAACAAGCTACAATAGTCATAAAAATTGGAAGTTTTATGGCATTGAGTCTACCATAAAAAGACGAGTTTCTGCTGTAATACTCATATTTATATAAATTATGTTCAAACATCTGAATTCCACTGGTACACTACACAAAAACCACTATGGATATTTCCAGCAGACACTTCAGAAGTGTGCATTAAGGTAATGGCAAACCCAACTCAATAGCCAGAAGTAGTGCACCCTCTTTTAAAAGCATTTAATAATGCATTTTGACAGATTACAGAGTTGCGCAATTACTTCTAGTAATTATTCTATTTTAACTTCTAGTAAATAGAATACAATGCCCTCACTTGGACATTCACCAAGGTATACAGATGGGTTGAACTGTTCAAAAACTGAAGTAAGTCAAGACAAATCTCAAGAAGTCAGTTAACTTTTAACCTGTAACACAGAGAAAAATTTTAACTTCTAAGTAAAAGTTGATCTAATTGCTAACTACAATCATGTCTCAAGCTTGTAACTGCTTCTGTTAAATCTGTTAATAAGCTTTTATCCAAAAATGTTTCAATGTTTCATTGTACTTTTGCCCAGCGAGCCTCCCTTAGAAGTGAGCACTATTTCAAAAGACAGTTGATAGTAACAGCACAAGACTAACATAGCAAAACTTTTAATATTTCTACCAAACATAATTCAAGCTTACCTCACCATAGCTGTCAAATTGCTTGTTGTGAGATTTCTTACCAGTGCCACCAAAGCCGAAGCCAAATTTATCAGTGCCTGAAGACAAGACAATAGGCTTTCAACTTCTGGTTGACAGGTTATGCTTTTTCCTCTTGATATCAGCGACTGAAATCTCTAACATTACCACATAAATAAGCAATACAAAGTGCTAACTACACCCTTCTGACCTGGATGTACACCAAACTAGTACTTTTGCAGCACTATATTCATTGATTTTACTAGTCTCCAGTCATCTTCATTTAAAAAAAATTACATAAAAGGCAGAAAGTCACAGAAGACAAGAAAACCCTGCCACCACCAAAGATTTCCCCTTACAGGAAGTAAAATACAAAAAGTTTTCAACTGCCTGATATCGGTATCCTTCCCAAGAAATCCATTCTCTGCAATGCTAGAATATGACTGCAGCCATTCCATGTGAATATAAAAACTACCAATAGGTTCTTTAGAAGGAAACTCACCCAGATCTAGTGAAGCCTGCATAGTTGACCAACCAACTCTGCACAAGCCTTGGTCATGACAGGAAACTTCATAGTAGTATTTCCCTTTAAAAGAAAAAGAAAGGATCTAATACAACACCCAAATTCATTAAAGTGGTTCAGTCCTGCTACTTCCAAGCGCATACAAGTCCAACATTCCCAGTCCTGCTGAAAGTGTCATAAAACCCCCCTACTGTGTTTGTACGAAAAGGCTGTGCATGTACCTATGTATGGAATGAAAAAAGAGCAGGCAAAAGAGAAAGTACACACAGAGGTAGTGTGTGAAAGGCTCCAAAGGAGTGATAAGCAAGAGAGAAGAGTGGTCCTACTGAATCCACAGGAACTGATAAACTCAGGACAGAAGGTTCTGCAGAATCAGTGTCACACCACCAGCACGGCCCAGCATCAACAACTGGTTGTGCCACTTGAAGCACATCCAGCTGGCTGTTATGTATTCACAGACTACAAAATCATCTGCACATCCCATGAAAGGAGACTGTTTAGAATTCTTTCCGAACACACACCTAGAACCACTGGAGTATCAAGATGACTGCTTCTGAGTCAAGTGTTAGGGTTGGTCTCTCAACTATTGCTGCAACTACAGAACCACAAAATGTTTGAATGCACAGATCTGTGAGGAGTAAGCAACTCAAAGTACTGTGTACTTAGCTATTCCCTAATAAAAATGCATTGTGATGAATATTTGTTACGACTTTTCCTCCTTCAACTCAGTCTCCTACTGATGCCTAAAGGTTTTTAGCTTTTAATATATTCTTCATGTATTTGTAGCTTTCTGGACTGTTACATTCCTAGGTGTAACTTCTAGTACTTTTCCAGCTTTCTTTCCCACAGAAAACAAACTCTTATCGATGCACTCTTAAAAGTTTCATTTAGTTTTGCCTGTTAAGTTTACCAAAGACATTTTATTTCTTATCACGTATCACAGACATAATAAAGGTAGAGTTAGAGGACCAGAATGGAGGACTCCAATGGGGGAGAACCGGGTGGGGGGAAGATTATCTAACCAACTATTTTAGAAACTGGACAATATTGGCTGGATATTCTAACTGCCCAATCTTATAAAACTGTATGAATCTAATTTGGGGCATGGTTTTCCCCATACTGTGTACCTGAAGGCTTTCAAATAAAGGTTTGCTTTTCTATTACCATTTTAACATTGTTTGGGAAGGTTTTATTTCCAGGCATCACTATCAGGGAAAAGGTAATTTACAACACAAGGAGAACAAAACAGAGGTATTTTCATTTCAAAGTCTTAAGCTAGCATGGATAGAAAGGTTTTAATGAAGTCATCTACATTAACAGTGGGTGAAAAGCAGGCATTTCAGCTGAAACTTTGCAAGAGTAGTATTCAAAACACATCACTTTATACCTACCTTTAGTCACGCCTCTAGTTGCTCTGCATCCATGCCATTCTTTTATCTCTCTGCTTTGACAACACAAACCATCCGATCCAATTGCTGAAAATTATAAGACAACTTTAGTTAAAGAAACTGCCTAACTGCTTTTAAAAGAAAATTTCATGCATGCTTTTCTCTAGTTTATTCTTGTTTACCAAGCAAATGTTTTCAAGTAAACAGCAGGCCAACTCACCAAAAGCTGATCCTCTGTCATAGGGGTTCATTTGCCATTTATTGAGCACTAAGTTTGAAAGACAATAGCAGAAAAAGCATTACATCAACAAAGCGAGCCTGGAAAACTCAAATTAGAAGTTCATGTTTCTACAGTCTTTGGCTTAATTTTCTAGAGAAAGAGCTTTGTTCCAATGAAATTCGTATGAGCTCAAAATGAAGGCCCACAATTTGAAGGAGGGACAGGACACAAATGCTTAATGCAAAGGTATTCTATGGAAAGTTACATTATTCCATTAAGGAGAACACAGATTAAGTTACTTAAAAATGCAACTGAAACCAATGAAGACTTTTATAAAATAAGGCAGTTCCACACAATCACAATCAAATTCAGCTAGAAAAAATCCAAAACTACATTAAGAACAACAAATTTGAAATGCATTATTTGCCATTTCTGTTCCAAGCTTACATTAAGATATTTTTCAGGCTATGAGTTCAAATGTCATTACAAAGGAGCTAAGATACATGCACATAAAACTTCTGACTTCATTTTTCACATGCCCAACAACATGCTGTAATAAAATGTATACATGATTTTAAAAAAATCCAAAAAACCACAGAGGTAATCTCCATTAGGTTTACTGACTATATTTCTGTATTTGTCTTACATTCTCTCAAAGAGGATTTTAACTTTTTAATTTGACTTTACTGTCACCACTGCAGCAGTAGTTATAATGATGACAATTCCTATAACATCTTCAGAGTGTTGTTTGTGCAGATACTGTTCACTTACATGAAACCCAATCTATCAATACCACAGACTGGACATGAGTATTGGCTTTACAGCTGCAAGCTTAATTAAATGGATGTATAATAGACCCTCAAACACTGTGAGGATATTATCATGGTTACAGTCCATTCTATATAGCCAAGTTCTGGCCCTGTGCATTTCCTGCTCAATTCAATGTTCACTAGAACAAACCTGTAGCAACTCAAGATGTTGTTATTCAATTCCAAACCTAGGCAGATGCCAAAAGGAACACAACAGCTCTACTCAGCACAGCAGAATTGAAAGATCCTACACTGTTACCCCAGCCACACAGAAATACAATCGAGCCTGGAAGAGCTTTCTGCTCAAGCTCACTTAAGAGGCCCAAACCAACTCCATGGTGTCATAGCTGGTCTCACCTATTCCTGCAACAGAAAGATGTTTTTTAACTCCTTCTTTTAAGATGGACACCACCGCCACTTCACATCTCACAAGGCATTAACCTAGTATGGCTTTTAGAAGAACACTGAAAATCAAGGTGTGGATCAGCCACCCTCAAACTGAAAACAAGAGCATTGCTAAGAGTCTTCAGTCCAATGCACACCAGTTCTTTCCATAATTCCACCAGTAAATTTATATTCACTGCTTAATAAAGTGCTGAATGATGATATTCTATTTACATTATCCCGAATTATGGAAAAAGTACTTATCTAATGGCAGGTTAACTTTACTTTGAAAGGTAACAATCACCATGAGTTAGCAGTTTCAAATTTGAAGAGTGTGACATATAAAAACTTACCTGCTCCTCCAGTTTTAATAGTGGCTTTTCCCTTCTTGCCTTCCATTTGGTCTTTCAGCGTTTCATAAACAATCTGGATAACTGGAATACTGAAAGCCTAAAATGAAAAGCTACTTTCATTCCAGAAGTTATACATTTATTTCCAGCCTCGTTTTGGGGCGCAATACCCAGGGCCAGAAACATTGAAATACATTCCTATATATATGTTGGTAAAGACTATTACCAATAATGCTTAAATACACATACACATTCTCTCTACATACACACCACATCTCACCACTTAAAGACTACTGTTTTCTGCTAATTTAAATTTGATTACTTACACCAGTTTTTCCACTCCCAGTTTCAGCAGCCTATAGGAAGAAAAATATAAGAGTTTAACCAGGACTGTAAGAACTGTTCCAGAATTCTATTTTGATAAATTAAGTTTATATTTTAGGAAGTATTATTTTGGTTTATGAAATCAAAAACACAGAGAGACATAAAAGACACGATGAACAAGGCATACTAATCTGATACTTTCCAGGTTATTGATACTGCAGCATTGGCTTAGGCAGTATCAGCCATGTCCCATACAGATCCATGCCAGGCATTTACAGCCAAAAGCAGAGCAGATGAGATCAGACAGCCCTCATTAATGTGGCAGTGCCTGTCAAGAAATCAAAAAATAATGCCTAATACCCTCAGATTTCATCTGCAAGAACAGCTGGAAACACACTAGGAACTCAAAGAGGCTTTTCAGCTGAAGAACTTTCTTTTGAAGTAAGACAGAAGAGCTAATCTAACTGTGGACTCACATGGAAAGAACAAAATTGACCATACAAACAACAACTAAAAGACACAGGATTTCTATGAATAGGGCTATCCCCCATACATACCATAAGCACATCACCACCTCCCAGGATTAGTGGGATGGATTCTGCTTGGATATCTGTAGGGAGACTACAGGAAAGAACACATTAACACAAGGTCGTGTTCTACATCAGTAGAAAAAGAAATTTTTACTTATATAGAAATTCACAGAAACCATGGTCATCTGCAAGATGATGCAGGTAACTGCTATTCCTCCTGGCTTGCAGCAGATTCAACTGCACCTTGATAAGCGGGTTACATCTCACATCACCATACTAAACTATAAGAGACATTAACTATATATTCCTTGTCTTCCTTTCTTCAAGCGAGTTTTTCTTTAAAGCCACCTATGCAGCCCCCATTTACATGACTCCTGTTCAAAACTGGAAAAGGAAATAAAGACAACTAAATGCAACCAGCATTTTCAGACAATCACACCTAATTAATATCATTCATATAAGAAGAACTACATACATTAAGGTTCTCCACATTGACAACATTCTGAATGACAATTCAAAACGAACTCTGAAGTTAAAAAAAAATTGGCCAAACAAGTAACCAAACACAACAACTATTTTAGAAGACTGACATACAAGCATTAAGTTTGAAAAACACAGACTACAGTCTGCAAAACGTACTAAACTAGCATCAACTACGTGACAGTATTTCATCCAATAACCCCAGGATACATAATAAATAAACCAGAAGGACAGAGCCTTTTGTCAAACAAAAGAATTGAAGCATAAGAAGTCATGCTCTGCTTGTCCAAGTTTAAATGTTACCACTGAAGTCACAATTTGTGTTCTTCAGTCTTTCACACTAAAGAGAAGCACATGAGATGCAACGACAGTTAACGGAAAACACATCCACTTTGCTGTAATGTGACAGCAGAGGTGTTTTAAGAAACATGTCAAACATTGCTGAAAGGCAAATTAGAGTTTGCCACACTCCTACTTACAGCCAGTCCATCTCCTCCACTGCTTGAGCTATCTCAGGCATAACACCCATTTCTGTAAGACAAGGAAAAAATGATCAAGCAGTATTATTTACCTCAACATAGCTCAAAAGACTGCCAAGTGTCAACACTTCCAGCTACAGACAAAACCACTAAAAACCAATTTTTTTGGCAACAGCATGTGCAGCCTGCACTACAGCACCCACTGACAGAAAAGAAACATTCTCCCTTCCTCACAGGCAGCTTTGAGACTTGTTGCCACGTACAGCAGAGTAACTCAGGCATACACGGGGCACAGGGGCAGGTACAGACATAGCAGCAAAGCAAACACACTGGGAACAGAGCACCATTTCAAGGGCAAGGTACTATCTTTGCACATTTACAGAAACTGCCTATGCAGACGACAGGGCAGACTTTGCTAATCACAGCTATCCCAACTTTCTCTACAGCTGAGGTGCAAGCAGTAGAAAACACCTGTATCCTATAAAGACTCTAGTTCACCAAATCTTGAGTTAAGACACTTACAGCACGTACAATAAGATGACAATGCTTTGATTTTGATAAAGTTGTTAATTACACCCACCTTTGAAATGTTTTTTTCCTTGGATACCCCCCCAGCAAATTCGTATCAAGTGGTTGTACCTCAGACACAACATGTTTTTATGTTGATAAACAAATCCTTTGTATTTAAAAAGGAAAACAAAAGAAACCTGCAGCTATTCAATAAGAGCAAAAGGAAAGTGGATCCTAAACAACCAAAATGATGGTAGCGTACCATCAAAATAATTTATCTGTTGATCATCTCTTTGGCTACATATGGTTACTCTAAATCAATTCCTTTAACCATAAATATGCACCTTTCTAAGCAAAGGTTTTACACACTGGCCTCTGCACTGCAACATGCTGCGTTTCAGACATAGCATGCACACGGACCGGGCTGGCACAGATAGATGTGTGCAGCCAAAAATTAAACTTCCATATTTTGTAATACAAATCCTATAACAAACGTGTTTTATTTGTACTGTGATTTCAGGAAGCTTTAATAGTTTCAAGCGCTGGCCTGTACTCCTACAAAAGTAGGCAATCCACACAAGCAATGAAATGTTGCTGCTCATAGCAATCAAAATCAATTCCTACTGATTTCAAGTTAGAAGCAAATCCGCATATAATTTTTCCCATATACTCCCAACTCACACAGCTTAATTCACTATAAAGAACAAGGATTTAATCAAATAAGGGCACCATGATATTTTCCTCAACTACACCCAAATTAATCCTGCTGTGTAGCATCCAAACTGATCTCTAGATCGCAGGAAGAAGCTCGAGCATTTTCCCCCCAGGATAAGATATAAGAAGCTCAGTTAAAAAATACAAATTAAAACCCCCATATACATTAACATTAAAATGAAAACTTTACGGAACCCCGACCTTAGCTGACTGCCTATTTGTACAAATATTTGCATGGGACAGGAGACACAAAGAATGATGTTTCCTCATTTAACAGTAAACTCGGAAATTACAGTTTACTATTATACACATATAGCTTATACAATACATATAGCATCACCGAGCAAAGCTTCTCTTACCAAAGCCAGTAATTACCCACTGCAATACAGAGAACAGTTATGATAAACCTGTTACTAAAACCAGTGAGCATGAGGTTTATGCTCACTAACTATGCTAAAACCTAAGTTTTAAGCAGCCCCTTTGTTGGATCCATATATGCAATAAAACCTGCAAAACTATTCCGATAACCGCTTCTCACAGCCTGCAGAAGCCCGAGGACACGGAGAGAGGCACCTACATGCCCCGCAGGCCTCGCAACCTCCAGCCTAATACAAGGTCAACCACACACTACCGCGGGCCGGCTGGGAGGGCAGCCTGAGGAGCTTCCCCCAGCGCCGCAGGGAGCCCGGGAGCCGGCGGGCAGGGGCGAGAGGCTCCCTTAGGGCCGAGACCCCGCAGTCCCTGCGCCACGTACCCGAGAACGCCGCCATCTTCGCCCCGGGAACACCGCGAACAGCGCAGGCGCGCGGCCCGGCCTCCGCTTTATAGGGCCGGGTGGGCGCAGGAGCCGCCGCGCCGCGCGTTCCGCCCTGCCCGCGTGCGCCCCCTGGGTGCTGATGACCAAAAGTACCCTCACGCACCGACAACGAACACGCCGGGGTATGTTTTTAAACATAGGCTAATAGGGATACATTATTCTCCAGTTTTTAACAGAAGTTTCTCCAAATTCTGCACCATCTTGTTCTAGGATAACTTCTAGTGACATTAAACGCAAAAATCTTGGGGGTTTTGTAAAACAAAATTAGATTGCAAGTGTAGAAATGCAGCTTCTACAGTTACATCACGAGCCAATGGTGCATTTGTCAGCCAAGTGGAAGGCACAGTATAAACTATTGCCTACTGTTTTCCATTGTGAAACACAGCGTCAATCTTTCCTAAAACAGCGTGAGATATAGACACATCTGGTTGAAAGGTCAAAAAACCCCCCGGAACAAGCAACTCTGACAATGACTTTCTCATGACTAGTGTGTTGCAATTTGAATATTGGTTTTGTCCCGGTGGTTTGTTTCAAGACCTTTTTTAAAACTTACTGAGCCCTACTGGCTGTTAACTTACGCTGTAAAAACTGGTGTCATGCAGAGAAAAATACAGCAGGGTGTTTTATACCCTTCGTACCAGGCTGTTTGCATCGCAATGGTTTCTCATGTATTAATAATTCCTTTGGGAGTATCTTCCTTTGATGTGCCTCTTTTCTTTCATTATTATTTTCTATATCTGTCAATCATTAATTTTCTTGCTTTCAGATAAATGACAAAACTAGTGATTTTTTAAAGGAACAAGTATGAATAATGTACAGATTCAACCATGACTCTAAGAAAACCTGCTTGTAGGCAGACCTTGATATCAATGTATAGTGCTGCTTGTTGTTGTGGAATGTGGAGTGTAATTTATTATAAATCTCCCACAATTCTTGGAAACTTATAAACACAATGTTATACTATTTACCATTACTTTAGAAGCTACACTGTCAAATACAGTTAAAAAAATATAGAAACAGTAAAAAGGTATTTTTTTCTCAGTTGTTGTTTCTTCTTGAAGTCTTTCCCAAGCATCCAACAGAACTTTCATATTGCCCTGAATCCCTAGTTTCAGAATTTGAATTTTAGTTTAACCTAATTCTAGGCTGCACAGTTGCCTACAAGACTAAACACAAGTGAAAATTAGACTGCAAGAGCAGAAGTGTCAGGGTGTGAAGTGATTTAATTTCTATTTTACAAATGCTTTATAAAGTTGCAGGAAAGCGGCTGAAACATCAATTCTTTCATAATTATTTCACAGAATCAATTAGGTTGGGAAAGACCTCTGAGATCATCGAGTCCAACCTGTGACCAAACACCGCCTTGTCAACCAGACCGTGGCACAGAGCACCATGTCAAGTCTTTCCTTAATAGCCCCAGGGATGGTGCTTCCACCACCTCACTGAGCAGTCAGGTTTCAATGTTTAACTACTCTTTTCATGAAGAAATCTTTCCTGGTGTCCAATCTGAATCTCCCCTGGAGCAGCCTAAGATTGTCCTCTCATCCTATTGCTTCTTGCCTGGCAGAAGACTGACCCCACCCGGCTGCAGCCTCCTTTCAGGCAGTTGTAGAGTGTGATGAGGTCTCCCCCGAGCCTCCTTTTCTCCAGGCTAAACAGCCCCAGCTCCCTCAGCAGCCCCTCATCAGACTTGTGCTCCAGACCCTTCCCAGCTCCGCTGCCCTCCTCTGGACACTCTCCAGCCCCTCCAATATTCTTCCTGATACGAAGGGCCCAGAATTTAAAACAGGCTCATTTTATCTGCTTGAGAGAGCTGAACGCTAGGAACTCAAACTTGTAAGACTGAAATATATAGAAGTCCTACGTAGCACCATTGAAGTTGGAAGAACAACCTGCCAGAAATCCACCTTTTGCTTTTTTCCCCATTTTCCGCCCCTATTCATTAAGGGCTTAATCCACACCCCGATGTTTCGCCTGCACCACGCGTTCCCTGCCCCGAGCGCCCTCACGCTGCGGGCCGGCGCCGCACGAGTTAAAGGCGGAGCTGTTTGGTCCCTGCCGGGCGCCGTCGCCGTGGCGGCGCGGAGAGGGCGGGACGGCCCGGCATGGCCGCCGCCGGTGGGGACAGCGGCGGGGCGCCCCAGGAGCGCGGCATGGCCGGCGCCGGCGAGGAGGCGGAGGACGGGGAGGAGAATATCCTGTATGACCTGTTGGTCAACACCGAGTGGCCTCCCGAGACGGAGGTGCAGGTGCGTGTGGCCGCGGCACGGCCGCGGGCGGGGGAGGGGACCGGCCACGTTGGCACGGGCGGGGACGCGGAGGCGCCCCGGGGGCTGCGGGGATGAGCTGGTGCCCCTAGGGAGGCTCAGTGGGATGCTCGCACTGTTCCTGGCGGGCACACAGGGTGTCCGTGCGGCCATTGTTCCCTTGTGCCTTCGTGTCACTTAATCCCCACCTTGGCTTGTGCCGCCTGGGATGCCCTGAAGTGTTTCTTGCTCCCTGAGTAATGTACATTGGGTTTTACTGTTGAGCTGACACAACTGAAGCTATGATGAATGAAGTCCAGGTCTCATCTCCAGAAAGTGCTGTACAGAGAGCTGTGGAATCTCCTGGTGAAAGCAGGACCCTCATTGAACTTACCTTGCATGAGGAAAACTAGATCCACTCTCTGGACTCTCGTATCAATATAGTTGCGTCTGTATTTTCAGGAGTGGGGTGAAAGGAAAAAGCATTTCACCTAATGTCCATAAGGCACGCAAATGGATGCCAGAGTTTAAGAAATCAGAAAACACTGTTCTCGTACTGCAAGTTTTTGCTTGTTTCTAGCTGTTCTTCCCGGATCACCGGAAAAGCTGACAAGCTGTTCCATCTTTCCTTTTTCATGTTTTCCTCTGCGACGTGCTGAGCTTGCTGTCTCTATGTCTGCTCTTGTCTAACTTGGATATAGAGGATGCAAGCAATGTGATTTTACTTCTTTCTTGTAGTGACTTTCAAGTCCACTGGAGTTGTTAATGCATTTCCTACTGAAAGTCGTTAGTGGAAGTATTTTAACGAAGTTTTATGCTTAATGAGAGCAACTGAACAGAAAAGATGTGAAAACTTTGCAGGTGGAAGAATGTACCTGTTAATAATTATGAGAGCCATGCTCATTAAAATAGGTTTTCATTTGTCAGAAAGTTTTTGTTTGTTCGTTTATGTTTTTCTGGTTGTTGTTGCTCTTGATCTGGAAATCCTCAGTTGCAGCAACAGGTATGGATGTTTGGAAAATACCATTGCAGTGTTACCAATTACTATCTTAATAGGTTATTTGTATAGATGAATAGATAGTTGCACCTATTTTTATTTAACTGTGTTTTGAGAATTGGTAAATAGTCTTTATTTTTAGTAACATATGGAAACAATTTTCCTGCGGCCTACCGCGAGGAGGACTTAGGTATGGTGACACAGGGCTGTGGTTCTTCCACGGCCGTGTTAAGGAGTCACATTTCTGGCAAGTGTCTCTTCTGCTACAGTTAGCGTTCTTGAAGTTGTATCGTAAGTTGATTAAAAAACTGATTAGTCTGGGAAACAATAATGTTGTTTCACTTCCTTTTGTTGAGTGGTCCCTCTAGTACCCCTGTAGGTACCAAGGGGGCTATGAATACCATGTCAGTGAGGTGACACATCTCTTTAGTGGCAACATGTGGGGATGCCGATTTAAAGTGACTATATAACCACAGTCTGAGAGTCCTTATCTGCCCTAGTAGTCAGAATTTCTAAGCATCATTGAATTCTGCTCGTCAGCTTCAGCAGATGGTGCTGGTTATTTTAAACTTGATATTTCTTGCCTATTTATTTTTAAGATAATACCTGTTTTGAATAGCAGAAGTTGGAAGGTTTGAAAATATTATGCTGTATGGTTTGCTTGGATTTACATTCTTCTTGGAAACTGTCAGTAGTCAAGGACACTTTTGGTAGTCTTTTTACCATTTTAGTGAAAAATTGTTTTTACACTGACAATCATAGGCAAACAGATTATTTTGTCAGTATGAGTCAGTTTTTGCCTTAAGGCGCCTTAATAGTGATATTACTTAGGTGATTGTGACTATCCCTTTGGAGCATCTGTCTCTTTTAATCCTGTTTTTTTCACACATTTCAGAAAAAAATCACACCCTACTTCCCTACTTTCTTGTAGAACTGAATCTTCTGGAATCAGTGAGGTGAGGAATGGTAGAAAGGGAAAGGAAGTTGAATGCTGCACTGGGAAATGAACATAAATGTCTTCCTATGCAGTAATCTAGGCTACAAAGCCAGACCTTAAACTTTCACAGGTCTTTGTTGACTTTATTTTTCTGTTAACCTCATTTGAGATGATTAATTTTTAATTGCAGAGGGCTAGAACTTACAGCTCTAATTATTGGAAGATGTGTCTTGTAATGAAGATGCAAAGTCATATTAAATGCGAGACATTGATAAAATGGGCATGGATCTCTTAGGCTGGATGCCCAAATTTGCTTTAATTTTAGCTCTTACTAGTATTGTCATTCACCTGTACTGAACTTTCCAATAAGAATTTTTTGGGGGAAGAAGAGGAGGGGTAGGGGGGTAATAGGAGTTATTTGTGAAGGAAACACACAAGGAATTGGCTATGCCAGGGAAGAGAGTGGTGTGGAAGTCAAGCAGTCTGTATTCAGGATAGTGATGCCATTGTATATAATGCACTGTTTGAGAACCCTGAAATGCATAATAAGAATAAAAGGAATTAGTGAGTAGTAGATCCATGAAAGTAGTGAATGAGGCAGTGGCTGTGGACAAGGTTGCAAGAGAGGACTTGTGAAGTAATTTATGGGCAGATTGAACTGTTCAATCTATCTTCCAAAATGTATCATCTGTTTCTGTGGGGTTTTTTTTCATTGCAATCTGATGTTTTGAGATTTCCCCAACACCCACCAACTCCTGTCCCTCCAATAAGCTTGCAACGTGTGCAGAAGAGTCCAAAACTGAGTGTCTTGTCATCAAGAAAGTTACTTTGATTTTATTTCTGGAATGCTGTAGGGAAGGAGAAGTTGAAGTTGTTTCCCCAAGAAGGAATGAATTAAAAAAGAAATACAGCACATCTGGTAACCATTGCTGTTGCTGAGATGATAAGAATAGATTATAAAAAGTACAATCCAAGTCTATAGAATACGATAGTAAATCAGTTTTGCGAAGAGTTAAAGATGTGTGGAATAGAAGCCTGTAGTTTAGGCTCAGGAGCAGACATTTAAAACATAAAAAAAAAAATTCTAAAGGGATATAAGCAGTTTTAGGAAATGTTTTTACTGGGAATTTCTCATAATCCAGAAACTTCCAACAAGCTCTGCTTTTAAGGTGCCTTGTAAATTGCAGTTCTCCGTGAGGTACTAGGGTAGCTGTAAGAAATAATTTATGCTCTCACTTATTTTACTGTAATGCCTTGCTATTTCCTGGCTGATCAACCTGAATGTGGAACGTTATCTATTAGTACAGCTGTGTTTGCTTCTTACATGCTGTGAGATGACAGCCTGGTTATTTGAAAGACTGTTTATGGATTGCAAACTTTGCCTAGAAAACTAATCTTTACTTCAATAATTTGAATTTGGGAGCCCAAATATTTTTTTTAAGCATAGACATATTCCAAAATGTTGATAAATTTGTATGTCTTTCAGTGTTTACTGCTCTGTAACTTGGTGAGGTCTGAATATTTCAGTTAATGAGTGAAATTTGCTCTATGTATTTTATATTGAATGGAAGGGAAAATTCAGTCATTGCCTACTCTAATGCCCAGTTTGTGGTGCTCTGATGTTTTCATTAGAAAGATATAAGCATGATTGCTTATTTTGAGGATTTGTTTGTGGATCCTTCCTTATTGGTTATCCTTGTTCTCTTCTCAGTTTCGTACCTTTTTTCTGCTTCTTACTGACAAATAATTTTATCTCCTGTTATACATAAGAATATACATCCTTGGTTGTTTTGTATTCCTTTTTTCCATGTTTGGAGAGTGCTTTTATTTGCATAGTGAGTGTAGTTGCTCCCCTCTGCCTTAATTAGATCAGGACAGGTGGAAAGGCTATGGTGAGATTGTATGGAGTAGAGGTGGTTGTCTGAGTGGCCATGTTACCTAGTACAAATTGATGTAAAAAGAGGTTTTTTTCAGAAACTGTTTTTCTTGATGTTTCTGAAACTTTCATGAGCAATCTTTAGGTAACTTAGCAGTTAAATATTAGCATAATATGTTGCACACCAAGTACTTCCACTGCTGGGCATTACACATCATTGTGGTGTTTATTTGGCATAAAAAAAAATGATTTGTAATAGCTTACAGGAGAACATAATCAGAAGTCAATGTCTTTTGTTACTACCCAAAGATTGAGGCAAAGCTGAGTCAACAGACAATCTGTAGCACATCTTATTTATTTCATCTTGGCATTTGAATTATTTGGCATTATAGCCTGTTTTAGCTTATGCCGTTAAATCGGACATTATATGAAGTACTGAGTAATAGAAAATACATAAAGAACTTGTAGGCTAGGAGCTAGCTTAAATTTAATCAGGGAATGTATGTATGAATATTGTATTTAAGTTAAAATGGGTGGCATGCTGTCTGATGACTATTACTGTAATTGCAGCCAAGAGGCAACAGAAAACATGGTGCATCATTTATCATCACTAGAGCAATTGCAGGTAAATATGACTTGTTTTTACATTCATGACTTCTAAAACTGTGTGGATTACTTGTAAATTTTACAATTTCTGCCGTTTAGAGTTCCTTAATGTAATGGAAATAAAGTGCAGGATGTGTTTTCAGGAAGATATTTTGTGATTGTGAACATGGCTGTGTTATTTTTATGTCAATTTTTTGAGCATTCTTGTCTCCATTAGTTTGTTGGGACAAACTAATAAATCATACATCTAAAAAGTTAACAAGCTCTGTGTTTTGTAAAGTGTGTTTGAATCTCTTCCTGTCCCCCCCCCCAACATCTCTTGCACTGAGCTGTTTGCTAGTTAGTTCTATAATGAAGTTTTACATTCTGATGATATTACCTTTCATAAACCAAGTGTTGAATGGCAGTAACTGAACTGGATTTTCATCCAGTAGAATTTCTCTTAGAATTTCCAAAAATATGCAGTGGGTTTTTTTATTTGTTTGTTTTTGATTGGCCATTTGCATTTATTCTAACATAAGAATTTGTTGGCCAAGTATACAGGGTTTTTCCCTCAATACCTTTTTCTTTAGTGAGAATTTGAGATTTCCTGTGCAGCAAGCTGGAGGGTGTTTTAAGACTAGGAGAGATGTAATTTTTACCTCTTTCCATTGTAGGTCCTGCATTGTTTTTGCTTCGGTACATCTGGTACAGGTAGGTTTTATGAGAATACTGCTTAATTTTCCTTTCTGGTAATATTTTTATAACTTTTTGATTTGATGGAAAGTAATTCTTAATGAAAGTAAAACTGAACACTTGTTTAGAATATTGTCCAAGCAATGCTTAGAATAGCCTCTTTTCATAAATTGAGTTGTAGCTGCTTGAGTTGCAGCAGAAGCCTAAATAGAAAAAAGTCAGTATGTACTGGTTTGGTTTTGTGCTTTTATCAGAAGCTGAAGTAACCTTGCAGTTGGAACGTGTTTCTACAAACACATACTTATCCTCTCCACTCCCAAAAGAGATATTGCAAGGGCAGCTGTTGTTAGGTTTTTTTTCTTAAGCCTCGGTGACATATATGATGGCACAACAGGGTTTGCTTCCTTTGGAGCAACAATTTTGGGTTTTTTTTTCTTTGACAATTCAAACTAATACAAAAAGCTTGATAACTACTTGAGCATCACTCATGCTATTTATAAATTTAAGGTTTGATTCAAAAAGTCATTAAATGGTCCCAGAAATATATTGGGGTAAGTACAATGTTTCTGAAAATTTTCAGTTCTGTGGTTATACCAGTTACCAGCTTTGAAGATATCAGCTTCCCCTTTAAAAGGATAATCTGTTGGTTTTGAGTTATGTGGAAAGGGACATTAATGTGACTTCCTGTGAAACAGTACTGTACTTGAATTTGCCAGGGAATGCTGTTTTCCCTATTGCTGGTGTTCTACTTTATTTTTGTGCACCTACCCTCCCCAGCCCTTTTCTCGTGAGTGGGTGATTTTTATGGGCACCATACTGTCACGTAAGTCTAGCTGTAAAGATTCAGTTGTTGACAGAATTCACTTACTTTTCTTCCCTCCCTCTGGTAGTCATACTTAAAATCTAATTTCAAGCTTTTATAATTTCTTCTAGTTGCTGTTTTCATGTATTTGATAAAGAGTTTGGGAGGGAGCTTGGGAGGCCTCTAGTTTAAAGTCCCACTAAAAGCAGGAAAAAACATTGAATTCAGACTTGGTTCCTTAGGGCTCTGTCCAGCTAGGTCTTGGAAAGGTTAAAGGATAGAGAACCCAAAGACTCTCTGTTCAGCCTGTTCAAGTGCCTGACAGTTTTCATGGTGAAAAAATCTCTTCCTTATGTAAGCTTGGAACTGCCTTGGTTTTGGAATCACAGAAACATTTATGTTGGGAAGGACCTTTACAGTCATCAAGTCCAGCTGTTATCCCAGCACATCCAAGTCCTCCAAAGTGTTGATTGTAGTTTCTTGTGTTCCTGCCATGCACCTCTGGTGCTCCTATTATCATGGTAATCTCCTAGGTGTCGGGGTGCTGCTGTTTGGTCCTCCTGAAGCCTTTCCTTCTTCAGGGTAAACAAGTACAATTCCCACAGCATCTGATTCATTGTAGGGCAAGTACTTCAATCCCCTGATGATCTTGGTGCCTCTCCTGTTTACTGGTGTTCTTCTTTGAATGGGTGTCCCAAAACTGGCTGGTGACCAGAGTATAAGGAGTGATAAATAAATAATCAGTTCCCTTAATATGCAGTTTTGTTCCGTTAGTAAAAACAAGGCTGTTGTTAGCCTTTGTCGTTGGCAGGGTGCAGTGTTGATTCATGCTCAGTTGCAAACCCTCTCAGATGATCGATGGTTGCTTTGAAGCTGAGTTGTCTGGTGTGTGTATCTCAGGTACTTCATTTGTTCACTGTTCTAATTTAGCCTAATGGTTTTGTTATTTCAGCCCTGCAAAGTTCTCTCTGCCCGCTGGACTGGTTCGCCTGGTTAGTAAGCAGATCAACTGGCACCTTGTACTTGCAAGGTAACCAGCTCCCATGGTTTGCCATTTCTGATAAGGGTGAATGTGCTAATGCTTCCTCTGCTCCCCCTGCCACCCCCATTGATAGCCGTGCTGAGTTGATACTGTGCTAAAGGTGTGTTATTCTCTCTGGTCAAGAGAAATAACGGAGGCTCTCACAGGTGGCCTTGTGAAAGAAAGCTCAGTGTGCTGCCTAGGGGCTTCTACTTGCTTCCCTTCAGTTAATGCACCTCTCACTCAGGGCTGAATGTCTGTCTAGCTTTTGAGGCAAAGTGGCTTGCAGTGCAGTCATTCTCACATTCAAGTCCTGAATTTGGTTGATTAAAGACTTAAAACTTGGCAGGATATATAATTTTAAAATAAGCAATTTATATTTGTGGAAAGTAAATTCATACCCTTAAGACTTCTCTGCTATTGCATACACAGAGAAGTGAGAGTTCCAAGGCTAGAACCAGCTGTTCTGCAGAAATGAGATCACGGGCTTTTAAAAATAAGTGCAAGTATGTTCAGAAAAATGGTTCAGTGACATGATTACATGAAGGTAATGTGGAAGGTTATAGTTTATGTTGTACGTTAGGTACAAAGACACATAACTTATTGAATTATGATAGTTGCTTATTCCAGATAAAGCAATACATAGTTTTGGATGTTGCTGTTGTAAAATTATCTGCAAGCAGCAGCTGACTCTGACCTCCCATACAGTAAGATTTTAGACATTGTTCTGTTTTCTTAGTGCTGCTGGAAAATAGTGGCAGATGGATTTCAGTGAAATGAAGGGAATATCATAGCACAGATATTTTATTTTTTATAAAAAATTGATATTTCCCATTTTAAATTTTTTTTAAGTTTATGAGTGAGGCAATTTATATCCAACCGTGGAGAAAAGTACCTAGGACTCTGATGCACATTCTGTAAGGAATGGACTTTAAATGAACTTTCACATCTGTGTTTTCTCTTTCAGCAATGGTAAATTGTTAGCAGTTGTTCAAGACCAGTGTGTAGAAATCAGGTAATTTAGCATTATCTGCTACTTCAGCTGTGGAGTTCTGAGAAAGTGTTTCTAGTCATTTACTAGCAATACTTTTAAAGACTTTTCTTTGTTTTGCAGTGTTATATATTGTGAAATTTATCCATGGAATGATCATAAAAGTAGAAGCCTTCTATTTCTTTTTAGTTCTCAGCCATCCCCCATTAAAAAAATCCCAAACAAACCCGACATAAACCCTCCTTAACCTGCCCCCCCAATTACAATAGATGTGTTTATATATGTCTGTATCTCTGTTTTCAAGATGTGAAAGAAAACCAATCAAGATCCTCTAAAATACTCAGCACAAATCATGGTCTTTCTAACCTTTGCCTTTCTGCCCCTCTAGAAATTATCCCGTAATAAATGGGACAAGGAGCTAGTATCTAGTGTTCTTCTCTGCACAGTAGCTGGCATGTATAATACTTCACCTTATTTTACAAGTGGTGTGGATTGCTGTAAAGACTGATGCTTTCCCTTTTTTTGTGCTCTCTTAACAGCAAGATCTCCTTTGCCAGTTCAAGAGCACATTTAGCTGTAGAACAGATCTTGATTGAGTGTGTTTACTTGCTTCACGAAAATCCATTTGCTAGAAGGTCAGACCTTCCATTTATATGTAAAAGAAGCAAGTATATGAAAATTGTTCAATCAGAAGTGGTGTGAGCACCATAAACGTCAGCTTAGACTATAAAATAAATCTTGTGTTTCAACTGTATTAATGTAACTGTTCTTGCATTGTTTCTAAAATTGTAACCTAGAGAATACTGACTAGGGGTTTTTTTTCCTAAAGTTATATGAAGTGCTGAAATGACGCTGTCCTGTTTTGTACAGCATTACAAGTAAATGAGGGATGTTAATATTTGTGCAGTTGGAGGAGGGTTTCTAAAATACTATTGTTAGTTACTATAGCTGCCTAAGGGTGAAAGTTACTATCTGCTTTTTTGAACAAGTAGTTAGAGGCATGCAGGCCTTTGAATTGTGCACTTGGAATATTTTTTCTGTTCTGTTTATTACGGAAAATTGAACAGTGGGTTTCTTCATATCTAAATTCATATGAGTCTTTTTTCTGCAGGTCTGCAAAAGATGACTTTGTTTCCATAGTTGGAAAATGTCAAGGTATGGCATCCTTTGTATACGTCATTACTTAGTGTCGTCGTTGTTTGTTATTCATACATTGCTAAATGGTGGTGTTGTTCTACTTTAACAATAATGATACAACTTCTTAAAATCATTGAAAAGACTCTATTAATAGTTTTGCTTTGTGACTCCATTACCCTCCCTCTGCCATTTCTTTTTATTATGATTAATATATGAAACCTGAATCTGAAATGAAACGATAGTTAGAATTAATGGGTCTGGGAGACATAGGTGGTTTTTCTTTTTTTACCCTCCTCTGAGATAGGCTTGTAATGCTGGTAGGCCCCTGGCATTTTTTTGATGCAACTGACTTTTTGTTCTATTTAAGGGATTATACTTATTTTTTGCTTTTATTAATAATTTTACTCCTTTTTTGTAGTGCCAAAGGATCCTAACCCTCAGTGGAGGAGAGTGGCATGGAGTCACGATTGTACATTACTTGCTTATGCTGAAAGCAGTGGAACAGTCAGGGTGTTCGACCTGATGGGTAGCGAGCTTTTGGTCATTTCACCGGTATGTGCACTCTTGGGTTAAATATGAATATAGTAGAACTTTTTTTAAGGATCATGGATAGTTTCCACTCTTTGACCTTTTTCATGGCTTAGTTTGCTATAAATGCTTACACTATGAATATCATACAGAAATGGACCATAAAAAGTTTCAGTGTAATATATCCATCATATGATTAAAAAAAAGTCATGTGTAACCCTTTCAACATCACAAAGTATATGTCTTTTACATTTATCTTGGAATTGTGGTAGATCTGTAGGGGCATCAGACAATGAAAGTATGGAATCACCACAATTTGCAGTAATAGATTATAAATCTGCACTTTGTATGCGGAGTCAATTGTAAATCAAGAACTATTGCTGCTAGAGTACTTTGCTTGTTATGATAATATATAATTGCTGTTGACAGGCCCCACACAATGTATTTTCTATTTTGTTTGTTTAAAGGGTGTATCGAACTGATTTGTGAAGGTGGCTCAAGTGTATTTCCTTAGTATATTGTCTTTGCTAACTTTATAAAAAGATTTTTTTTAAATCAAGATAAAATGTATTTCATTTGTAATACAAACTATGAAACTTTATTTTTTTTTAATACAATATAGTAAATTTAATTTCCTAGTTTTTTCAGTAACAGAGACACTTTTTAAAATCCCCTTTCTCTCCCAATGTCTGCTTCATTTTTGGATAAAGACAGCAAGTTTTCCAGGTGATCTGAGTTACGCTGTTGCTGGACTGATCTTTCTAGAATACAAAGCAAGTGCCCAGTGGTCAGCTGAACTCCTTGTTGTTAATTATCGTGGAGAACTGAGAAGTTACCTTGTAAGGTAAGCATAAGTTTTGACTTGCTTTGAGAAGGCACAGTGAACTTCAAAGGAATTCTTTCTGCTCTTTAAATAAAGTAAATCTGAACAAATGTATGTATTTTTTTTCCCTGCACTTAGTGTTGGAACGAATCAAAGCTTTCAAGAAAGTCATAGTTTCAGCTTTAGCAGCCATTACGCCCATGGGATAACAACTGTCATTTATCATCCTGGTCATAGGTACGTGTTCTGTTTGCTACCTGACAATGATATGTAAATGATGAACAAAAAGTGGCAAAATAAGCATTGAAGTGTGTTGGATATGGAGGGGGAGAAAGATCTATTCTAAAATTGCTATTTAGTGCCTCAGTAATAACAAGTCATGTCTCTTTATACTATGAAAGGAACCCTAGTTCATCTCACTTGACTTTCCATAAGTAATGTCCTTTTCTGTTTGAGTACCTTGCGTAAGCAACATGCATTTTCTAGAATGTCAGGAATAGCTCCAAAAAAGGTTTCTGAATGTGATGGGGGTAAAGGCTGAAGTTTAGTTGTTGGTTTGGGGGGTTTTTTTTGTTTTTTTTCTCTCTCTGGAATTGATTGCTGGACTCGTTGGGCAGCCCATTTTCCCTAGTGTTCTGACTGGAACTCTGCCAGGCTTTAGTATTTGGAGTTGTCTTGTGATGTGTTTTCTCTGTTAGTAACCTGTTGGGTATGGAAACTGGACTTAAAATGTGGACTGCCTTGCCTGCCTGCTCTTGAACCCAGTGTAGTTGGAATAGGTCCTCGATAGCCTATTACTTATGCTGAAAATGTCTTTTTTAGTATCGATTTGTTAGGTAGCAAGATAAACTCAACAACTCTATTTCTCTTCAGTTGTAGGAACTAAACGTTGTTCTAGATATTTTTCTTCCATTAGATCTGCTAGGATTGAATCTGTCAGTGCAGTGTTACATCACTGTATTGTTTTAAATGGAAATTAGGCTTGGCTATAGAATACCAGAAGAAACTCACTGTTGAAAAACTTGTTCTCATTCTTCAGTGTTAAGTGAGCTGTCATATCTAGCTTAGGAAAAAAATTATTATTAATGAAATGTAATGTTCTTCTAGCTTATTATTTTGAGAGATTAATTTTGTGTATGGCTTTTTCTTTTCACCTAATTCATATTTAGTGATTTCACATAATTAATACTCAATATACTAAATCCACAGTTTTGAGGTAATAGGTGTGGGTTATGGAGCTTTGGTAGCACTACATGACCAGACAACAGAACCAACCCATTGTTTCCTTTGATGAGATCAGGGTTAACGGTTGTAGTATCTCCTGTGATGTGCCGCCAGTTGAGTGGCTTAGTAAAGTTGAAAAATTGATACTTGAAAGAATGCACAATTGGATGGAATGGATGGAAAACAAAAGAACCTGTGTTTTTCCCCTAATGGAGGCAAGTCCTTTGTGTTCTGAATTTCATCTGTGGTAGAAAGCTTGTAAATTTGACATTGCAGAACTCTAAATTCATGAGCAGAGTCTCTTGCTGAAATTTTCTTGCTATCCCAAAAAAACCCTAGAACAGCTTGAAGGCAAGCACTTCAAAATTGTGCATTAAAGAAAATTGTTGATACAGACACCTTGAAGTTTTAATTTTCAATAATGTGAACTTTGATCACTTAACACAAGTTCAACTTTGTCATTTTATGCTTTCTTGCATTTCTTTTAGTCTCAGATGGTGAAATTATACTGGTCTCTCTTCACTTCTCGTAAGGCTTGACGTACTGCATTACTGTATTACTGTGTATTTGCTCATTACCCATTACAGTGCAATAAAACGGCAGTTAAGAACTTAATACACTTAATTTTTTTGACTAGATGTATGATAATTGCAAAGAGAATATGTCAGTAGGGAATGTTTCTGAATCTGTAGGAAAACTTGAAGCAATAGCTTTGCAAAAAAATCCAATAATGACTTTACTGTTTTTGGAAAGTGTTATATACCTTAATTTAGATACCTAGTGTTGGTGTTCTCATGTGATCCAGCTTTCATCTAGGATGGAATTTATGGTGCACTTTAGTTGACAAAACTTAAATGTCTACTTCAGTGTGAGCTCTTTGTAAACTCAAATCCAAGGTTCAACAGCTGCTTGTTTTGGTATCTTAATCTGGAGCTGAATGTCTTGCTTCTGGCTTAGCTGCAATTGCTGCAGAAAATGTTTGATGTTAAAGCCTAGAGTTTGCAATGAAGGGCTTGTGATGAAAGAGTTAAAGAGTTTCAGATTCAGTTAAAATTTGTTGTACCAAAATTGCTAAGTAAAGACGGGCATATCAAGTTTTCTTGGATGCCTCAATTGAGCTTGTTCCTGAGACCAACTGGTTATCTTCAACCCAACTTTGTACAAACCTGTAGAGTGGCGTACAATTGAGGTACTACAAGAGCTGCCATTTCTTGAGACTGGAGGAACCCTTGGAGATCATCTAATCCATTGCCCCTCACCGCAGGGTCAGCTAGAGCAGGTTGCTTGGAGCCATGTCACTGCAGTTTAAGAACTGCACATCTGTGTCCTCCCTCAGGAGCATGATGTAAGGCCTTTGAGGTGCTGGGGGACAGCCTGGCAGCACATCACTGCGATTGTTCAGAACATAGACAGAGACAGGTTCTGGCCATAATTTTCTGCAAACTGCTGCACAAAATGCTGCACTCTAGGCCTGGCACTTACATAGGTCTTTTTCTAGGACTTATTGAAAGGGTTCCTGACCCCTGCTAACCAGATGTCCGTCTGGAACGAAAGCTCAAAGCACCCTTTGATTAGGAACAGCTGGCAGACCTTGGTAAAGGCTTCTAAAGCTTCCTAGCTAGCTCTTCCTGGCAATGACAGGCATCATGAAGTTCATCAAAGGCTTCCCAGGAGTCCTCAGATGGTCCCAGAAGTACGCAGATGTTTAAGGATCTAGAAATGAAGCCTGGAAACAGCTACGCAAACTGCTACATGCTGGCTGTGCTCTGAGTAGAGCACATGCGCAAGAAAAAAATTAGGCTTCCTCATGTTCCTGTCTCCTATTTCAGTTTTTGGTCAAAGTGAGTTTTCTTTTACTGCCTTAGGCAGTTCCTTACACCACAGAATATCTAACGTTTCTGAGAACTTTAGGCATCACTCTCAAGAGAGATCTTACCACTTACTACAACTACCTGAAAGGTGGTTGTAGCCAGGTGAGGGTCAACCTCTTCTCTCAAGGAGCCAGGAAGGTGTAGGAGAAGACGAGGCTTAAGCTGTGCCAGAGGAGGTTTCGGCTGGACATCAGGAGGAATTTCTTCACATGAAGGGTGATTAGACATTGGAATGGACTGCCCGGGGAGGTGGTGGAGTCACCATCCTTTGAGCTGGTCTAGTTGACATGGTAGTGTTTGGTCATAGGTTGGACTTGATGATCTCAGAGGTTCTTTTCCAGCCTAACTGATGATGTGATTCTGTGGTCCATCCATGGCATAAAATCATCCTGCTGTATGTTTGTGAATGGCAGGAGACCTGGGAATACTAAATAAGTTTTACTGACGTCTTAAAAAGGATTAAATGTGGAAGGAAATTTTATTTTCTTTTTTTTTTCTTTATTCTTTCATTTGAGTTTCACAGGTGTAGTTTGGGCATGCCCAGCAGCCAGAGCTGCACTGTGTGAGCAGCAGCTGCTACTGGGGGCAGAGTGCTTTGGGAGTGATGCAGCCTTGGGAGAGGGATAATGGTGCATTTCCAGGGCAGAGCTTTGGGCTCCTGCAGTTGTGCCCTTTTTTTTTTTGTAGATACTTTATGTTTTGATGGGCAATTCTTTACAATGATGCTTCCAAACAAACTTAGACACCGATTCTCAAAGTTTTCATCAAAGTAGTCATCAGTTAAATAGAGAAGCACTTGTTAATAAGGTGAAAGGGCTTCAAGGACAAATACTTTGATACAGTTTAGTGGTGATCAGCAATAATTACAAGACTTATGCCAAAGTTTTTAAAATGCCACCTATTGTGTGTAATAAAATTATTAAATGCACATGTATAATTGGTACAGTGACTTTAATTGGCAAAAAAATTAATGGCAAACCTTAAAATTGGCAAACCTTAGTGCATTCAGTTCTTCAGTGAAAGAGAAAGTAGCTTTTGTACCACATCTGAATAAATGAAAATCTGATGCTTAAACAGAATGATCAGAACTCGTCATACGCTTCAGCTGTTAGTTTTTTTTCATTTTTGAGGATAAGGGGGAAAATCAAACTTGTGGCCAGCTTTATTTTATTTTAGGTGTTGGGAATTATGATGAACATTTTAAATGTTGGGAAAGCTAGAGATGAGAATGGATAGGTACAAATGCTACAAATAACAAATGTTACTCCAATAATATTTAAGTATTTTTAGATTTCAGGGTATTTATTCACAGGCAAAGCTTATTGTGGCTGTTAAGTGTCTTGGTGTCTTTAGTCTTTTTGTTACTGTAAGCAAACTGCTACAGACAAGAAAATCACAAAAAGTATGTGGTAGTATATGAAACCATAATACATCTTTATATATTTTACAGACTTCTCCTTGTAGGAGGCTGTGAAACAGATGAAGATGGAGTATCTAAAGCGTCTGGTTGTGGGATATCTGCTTGGAGAATTCTGTCAGGCTCTCCCCATTACAAACAGGTCACTAGTTATGAAGATGATGTTAGAACAGTAAGTATGTGTCCTCATTTTAGTGGATAAATATTGTCACTGGAAGCTCAATATGTATCTCTTTTTGAAAGAAGAATTTAATGCAATGTTTTGCTATTTTCTAAGCTATCGTGTATGTCTAAGCAGTTACCTTTTTTTCCTCCCATCATCTGTCTGGTTTTGCTTTTTCGGTAGTATGATTTGAACTTTAAATTCTTAATTATCACGGTTTTAAAACCAAAAGCAACAAGAAAGGAGTTTATAAATTTCCAACCTACAATATTTTTTGCTCTTAGTTGTACATTGGGATATGTTACCTGTCTTTGCTGGAAAAAAAATCCAGTTTGTTCTTTGATTACTTCAGAACAAAAGGCAGCATACCTGAAATAAATGTTTCAGTTTAACTCTGGGTATTGATTTCTTTTGCTTGTAGTAGAAGTAAATGTTTGATTTGGTAACAACTTGGTTATACTGAAATCAATTTGCAGTATACCAGGATAAATTCCAGTATTTACTCTTACATAGGTATTGCTTAGTATTACAAGTGAGTTGTTAATTTAATTGCAAATGAGTAGTGCTTCTCTGTGACATGTTACATACCTAATGAAGTGGACAAAATTATGCAAACTGCGTTTTATTATACTTGCATAGGCAGTCTTATGGAAGTTTAAAAACAGTAAAATCATAGAATATGCTGAGTTGGAAGAGACCCACAAGGATGATCAAGTCCATCTCCTGGCTCTGCACAGGGCACTGCAAGAGTCACACCATGTGCCTGTGAGCATTGTCCAAATGCTTCTTGAGCTCTATCAGGCTGATGCTGTGACCACTTCCCTGGGGAACCTGTTCCAGTGCCCAGCCACCCTTTAGGTGAAGACCTTTTCCTGATGTCCAACCTAAACCTCCCTTGACACAACTTTAGACCATTCCCTCAGGTCCTGTCACTGGTCACCAGAGAGAAGAGATCAGTGTCTGCCCCTCCTCTTCCCCTCACAAGGAAGTTGTAACTGCAGTGGGGTCTCCCCTCAGTCTCCTCCAGGCTGAACAGACCAAGTGACCTCAGCTGCTCCTCTTACAGCTTCCCTTCAAGGCCCTTCATTGTCGTGGCCCTCCTTTAGACACTTAATGGTTTAATGTCTTTCATAGATTGTAGCACTGCTGACTCATGTTCAACTCACCATCAGCCAGGACCCCCAGGTCCCTTTCCCCAGCATTGCTCTCCAGCCGCTCATTCCCCAGTCTATGCACACAGCCAGGGTTGCCCCAGATACAGGATCTGGCACTTGGCCTTGTTAAACTTCATATAGTTGGTGTTTGCCCAACTCTCTTATTTGTCAAGGTCTTTCTGCAGAGCCTCTAAGGAATCTTGGAGAGTTGTTTTAGTATTTTAAATATGACTTAATATTTGGTGTGTAAAACAATGTATGAGATTGTCTTTCATTGTATGATTTGTTTCTGTCCTTATAGGCACAGAGAAGAGGATTATTAAGGATTATGAATTTAAGATTTTACAGCAGGCGGGGAACAGAACAGGTATTAAGATCTAGGTCTACCTCACAAATGTATTTTACTAACATAATTGTCTATTAATGACTACCTGAGAGACTGACTTAAAGTAGGTTTTAATTTAAGCAACTTAGGAATTAACATTCTATTAAATTAATTAAAAAGCTTTAGCATTAAATGGAATAGCTTGCCACTTATTTGGCTTTCTTAAAAATCCAGTTAGTTCATTTGCTAAAGCTTGAATCACTGGGTTTTAGGAAAAGGTCTAGAGATGTAGAGTTCAATATTAAATGTAAGCCCTTATTAAAAAAAGAAGGTATAAGAAGCCACTTAATTATTTGTTAATGAATGTGATAATCAGACCATGTAAGATGTGTTATATATTCTACAAGAAGAAAGTAGATTGTGACGATGTTTCTCAAATAATGTCCAAGAGATAAAGAATAAACAAAACTCAGCCTTTTGCATTACACCTATCTCACTAGAACACAACAAAAAATCCTCAGCCCACAACTTTCAGACCATATAGGGAAGAAAAAATGTGTGGATTCAAGCTAATCATTCATGGCTTAAATAAAGTAGAAACAGGGACTTGATTTTTATGGTCTGAGATAAAAGGGAAACATTCTGTTAAGTAGCTTCAAAAGTTTATTATGGGTCAGACCTCTACTCCCAGGATACCTGTGAACCTAATGAAACTGCTGATCAGAATCAACTTACTCTTAACAGACTCTGGACCTTGTGTTCTCCTCTACCCTGAATGAGTGTTAAATCTTGCATGTCATGCTTTGGTGTAGGTGTGTGCTTTCTGTATTTCTAAGGTGTTGTACACAGTGCTCATGGCTTTCTTCTCCATGCCTTAGGAGCTGCCCATGCAGTACTGCACTAACTTCTCTTTTGTCTACTCATTGTGTGTAGCCTTTGTTTGATTCCTTTTTCCCTCTCCCTTTATCTTCTTTTAAAAAATTTCGTTTTCCCTTCTTCTGCTTTACAATGAAAGAACAAGAAAGAATTTGTTTACCACCTTCACTCTGTGTCCTCCTGAGAGAAAAAATAGCTGATCTGAGTTGGAAATGACCTTAATAGATTTTTGGGATGTTTTAGGTGACTGGTTAAAAAGAAGAAGTTGCCTGCTTGATTGGAAAGGGAAAACACATCTTTCTGCATCTTTCTCAAGGGTGGAATGGGGAGAGTTTTTATTTCCTTCACTGAAAATGCTAAAGATAAGGCCGATATGAGCTTTTTTTACTGAAAAGCTTGTACTACATGTAGCTGTACTAAACTTCAACTTCATTGCACTTGCCAGTACTAAATTAATGAAGAAATGTGGAGACTTATTCATCCTTGAATGTTTTGATCCAATTTCAGAGATTATGGCTTAAATGTGTAAGGTATAGTTTGTATTCTTAGTGTAAAATTAACACCAGAGTTAGAATATGACAGACACAGCAGCTAGAGGACTTGTATATTAGAACTGGCTATACTGGGATTTGATTCTTAGTGTTGTTAAGTGACACTTAAAAAATGTGAAGTGCCAGCCTGCTGAGTTTTTCAACATCTTGTTTTGCTGTTCCCTTAAGTTGATGAGCTGTTTGCAGAGGCAGCATTGCCTGCTTTGGTAAAGGACTGATTAATTTTTATAGATAACATGGCTTGGGTGATAAATTCGAGTGTGTTAATGGCCACCCAATATCTAAATCTAACAGCCAGATAGTTATTACTGACTCAGTAAACATCTACCTCTTTTTAAGATCGGTGATGTATACCACTGATCAGTTATCTGAACAGGTTATGTATTTTAGTTCTATGTTTCTAGGTCCTTTAACAGTCTTTTGTTATTTGTCCTTTGTGCATGCAAATTGATTTGTAAAGAGAGAATTGCCATTAGAAGGCATGTACAATTCTTGGGCAAACTACAGTTGAAAGTGCACTACTCCAGCTGCTTAAGAATATAGTCAGAGAATATGAATATTTTCTAATATAAATAATTCTTAATGGGTTTAAAAAGAACCCTTAGTGCTCTCCTTTTCAATTAAAAACACATTTTAGGCATAGATTTAAGGAGTGCTCTCCATAGCTGCAAACCAGTGTATGACAGTGAGCAGATTTCTTGATTGTCATTGTTTCTGTGGCATACCTAGAACTTTAAAAAGCCTAAGAAATAAAATAAAAATAATAATTAAAAAAACCCCAAGTCCAAACAAACATACTGACCTGAAAAGAATATTTTTATCTTCAGATAATACCTACCACTAATGTTCTGTAGAAACGCCATTAAAACTTCCTAATTGATGGATGTCAACTAACCTTTCTGTGTTTCATTTATGTTGGGGTATTTTCTGAAAATTTTTAGAAAATTTTTAGAAGTGAAGTAGCAAAATGGAATTTTATGAACAATGTAATTTTTGGGAATCTGCATCTTGCTGTCTTTCAGGGAAGACTAGACACTTTTAAGAACTGAATGGTCTTTCTGAAAACATAGAATTTTGTTGGGAGAGGGGTGAAGAAATATAAAATATATTTTCAGAAATTGTCATTCATTGCCAGTGGCACTAAATTTGACTTTAAAATTTAAGTGTGTATTTAGAGGGTCTTGTGGAAATAGTGTACAGATCCAGTTATGCCGGATTTTGTGAATCCTTCAGAAAGTATTTTGTTAGAAGTGTGTTTTGCCTCTTAAATTATCCAGAGCTTAAGGAAAACTTAATCCATGAGAATTTTTGTAGCCTTGATGAAGTTAACTTACAAATCTTGAATTATTTTATCTGTACTGACTAATCTAGTATTTGCTATGTTACTACTTGGTCTGTTGTTGCTCGAGAGATTCTTAAATTCTGATTCAGTGTCCTCAAATGAACAGTGTCCAAGATCTCTTAATGTCTGTATTTCTTGTATCCCTTTTTTTTTTCTTTAATTTAAAAATTTGGTTTGTAATAATGCCCACCCAGAAGTTTGCTCCCGGGGAGGAAGACCTGAAAGCTGTGATTTGGTAATAGTTTTCCTTGGGTGGATTAGAGAGTCAGGATAGTAGAAAACTGAGGCTGCTGAATGTTTTTTCTGTACAAAGCACAACCTGCAGTCTTCCCTCCTGAGTAGCTCTGCATTGCTGTCAGGGTGTTCTCCTAGGAATGCTGCACTTCCAGGTTTTATTTGCTGTATAACAACATGATACAGAAGTTCACATTCCTAAAGATTTGTTCATGCTAAAATAGCGTTCTTTGTTTTTGCAGGTTGTTTTTACTGTTGCATGCCAGAATTGATCTCTTTTTTCTTTTAGAATAAGGTTGGTTTTGTTTTTAATTTAAGGCATGTTAACTTTTCAGACTGGAAGATTGTACAGGGTTTTTTTTCCTTCAAATAGAAAAAAAAATATATATATATTTGGAGGAATTTTTCTGGGTACTCCTTGGTGTATATTTTTATTGTGTGTCTTTATTTATTTGCTTGGATATCATGTTTGGCAGGATGGAGTTTTCAAGATGAATCTTTCTCCTGATGGAGCTCTTTTGGCAGCTATTCATTTCTCAGGAAAACTGACGATCTGGTCTGTTCCATCTCTCAGACAACAAGGAGAATGGGACCAAACTGCTCAGGTAAGAAGAATGTACATGTTTAGAAACCTGACTTACATATCGTACTCCTCTGGAAATGTGTTTTCATAGGAGGTGAGAGGAGTTCAGATAACTGTGCATTAGCTACATACCAACTTCTCAGTGAACTCCATGTTTTTCAAGAGCCCTATATTTACTCTTACAATAATCTTTTTTCCCCATAAACTGTAAACTTGAAAAATTAAGAAAAAGAACCTTCATGTGCAATGAATTTTTCATGAGGCATTTTGGTGCCGAGTAGGTAACACTGTTAGAATTAGACTGCAATGCCTTTAGACTGAAATGCCGTTATAAAAGAGAAGCAGAGACTAACATGGTTAAATTTGTTTCAATGGTTGAAACCAAATTCTGCTGGATGTCTAATGTATTCTTCTATTCCTCCCTCAAAATTTACCTTACCTTGTTCCAGATGACACTCTAGAATATTTTTTTAATCAATTTGCTGTTAAGTCCAATGCTTTCTACAGGAATTGTTTGCAAAACTAAATAAGGGAACTTGTGTTAAAAATTGCTCAGACACTGGCAAACTTTTATGTGACTTCTGGGAATTTAAACACTGGGAATTGAAAGCTAATTAGTTTTCAAAGGAAATTCCATATAACTAATGTATTTTCTGGGTAAAGATAAAAATTTATTTTAACGAGGAAATACATTTTGAAAAGTGAAAAATCTGAAACGATGCACACTAGTATGTGAAGTATTCTGATTTTCCTCCCATTACTTTCTTGACTAATAGATAAAGAAAGGCTTTTCAGTTGAAGAACTGTGTGTTATGTTCTAAACCTACAAGACATGAACCAACATCAGTTCCAAACAGGGTAAACAAATGGGATCGAAATGTAATTTCCAGCTTATTTAGAAAAGCATTTTTAAACAGCAACCAAAACAGGCAAACAAAAAAACCTCAAAGAAATTCTGCTCTAGTGTGGGGATAAGTGTTGTGTGTGTGTATATGCATATCTATTTATCTCTGTTTTTAATATGCACTTCAGACGGATTTTGCTCAAGGATGCTTATAGTGTGTTGTGGTTTTTTCTCCTTTTTAGCAATAATGAATATGTATCCTGAAGGAGCATTTGGGATTTTATAATTCAGTGAGGGTGATATAAAGGAATATTCAGTACTTGACTGTTCTCAAAATTTTTTTTATAGGTGAAATTGGTGTCCAAGTATAATGTATATTTTCATAATATGAAAATAATAATATGTGTGATTTCAGTGTAATTGTCAACCAAGCATATTTGTTAAATTAACTTAGAGGAGCCTCATGTTTACTCTTAATTAATAGACTCTTCTCTTTCTACTGAAAAATTAAGTATGAAAAACACCTTCTGCTTCACCCAAATGTGCTTTGGTTATTTCAGCTACCTGTACTTCCACTGCGTTGCACTTGGGGGCAGGATTTCTTTCACTTCTAAATCAGGTTTAAAACAACAGCACTGCAACATAATTCTGAACCTTGCAGTGCATCAATTAGTAATGCTGCTTCTTTTCTTGCACTAGTATTGAAAGGGACTTTATAATTCTGAAAATGCCTGGGGAAAATACGTACAGAACTGTACTAGACTGTCACACAGGACCACTACACAGACTCTTGGAGATTATTTTATGTGCATGCAGTCCTATATATAGACATGAAAAGCAAACACTTGGCTTTTGATTGCTGGAGAACCTTTATTTCAGACATCTTTAGGGTGTGATTACTATTTCAAGCTGGTCAGGCCATGTCTTGTGGTTTTGGTTTTTTTTTTTTTTAATTGTCTGTAGAAAAGTACAGTGGCATTACAGCAGTTTTCTGTTTATTCTTGAGAAGAGTTTGAATTTACAGGAAGCATTTTAATTGAAAAATGAGTGGGTCAGAAACAGTAAATAAATGGATTCTGTGTTGCAAAGATTTACTTACATATAATTTCTTTTTTTTTTTTTTAGCCAGGCTATGATGAGCTTAACCCAGACTGGAGACTCTCCAGTGAAAAAAGAAAGAAAATAAAAGGTATGCAGTACAGTTAAATGATTATTTTATATCACTGTGTAGTTAAAAATAGTAATGCAAATACATCAAGACTGAAATGACTTAATTAAAGCTCAGTCAAGTTGCCAAAATTGTATGATTTGAATTTGTAGCATGGCAGAGCTAAATGAGTGTCACAAGAGTTTTTTGTTAGATTCTCAAGAATACTTTTGTAGCCATAAAGAAGTTGGTATTTTAGTTAGCGCAGGATTTCATTTTTTTTTTTTCTGTGAATGTCTAATAAATCTTGAAAGCTAATGTAATTTAAAGATATTGGTTTAAAATTCTAAGAACAGTTCTAAAATAATGTCCTCTTGTGGATACTGAAAAGCTTTCAGCAGAGAAATTTTCCAGCTTTCTGCAGTATTTTGTGAGACTGTAACATTTCGTGAGAGCTCTGTCTTTCCCATGCAAGCTATTCAGAACAATATTATGGTTTTCTGTAAACTATTCTTTTCTATCTTGCACCTGTGGATTGTTATGATACTGACTCGAGAAATATTTTGAAATGGCTGTTGTAGAATTTGACCAATCACCCTAGGAGGTGGATGACCAGTGGTCCAATGACCTTACACCATGCAAGAACACTAAAGTATAAAAAGGGCTGTATATAATTAAATAAAGGCTTCTTCTCCCTACTTCCTGGACCGAATCAGTGTTCGTTCTCTCTCCTTCTCCGCGATAACAGCGACATCCTCTGACTGCATTTGCCTCATCAGTCTGTATTATTTCCTGAAAATTCAGGTCAATCTGTGCAGCCATTTAGCACCTGGTTATTGCATGGTTGTTCCAAGAGTGCAGAGATCAATAGCTATTCCATGATCCATTTGCTGCTGCTTGTATGCATCTATATTATTGAAAGATTCCTGTTGCTTTGTACTATTTTTCTTGGTGATTCTGTCTTAGGGTTAATTCATCTTACCTTCATAGGTAGGCTGCTGACTAAGCACGAGTAAAAAATTGATAATCTGACCTGTTAATGCTCTTTGGGGAAAGATTGTTTTCATCAGAGGTGTGGAAAGTGACGTGTAGGGAGCAAAATGAGCTCAATCTGATGAACATTTTATCCCAACACCCAGTTACCATAATCAAGACAGTCTTGGAAATGCCACAGCTTCCATTATCAGTCCTAAACGCTTTTTTGTTTATTTGATTTTTTAGTTTAATATTCCTAACAACCTCCTCTTGTTCATATGTTTACTTGTCCTCAAAAGAGTGTAGCCTTTTCTGATTTTCATTAGTATTAGGTTTCTTGTCATATTGAGGATGGCCTGATAGGTAATGAAGTAGATCTTTTATCAAAGATCAAAAATCTGTCACTTTTTGTGCAAGTAAATCAGTTTACTATGAATTTTTTTCCATATAATTTATATACATTTGTAATTAAGTGACTTTTGTTTTGTTCTCAACAGCTTTAATACAAAAATGGTTTAGTAAAATATAATTGATATAAAATACAAACTTAGTGAACCAATGTTGCAAATATAACAATAAATACCTGTTAAATTAGACCATATTTCTTCATAATGGAAGTCTCTTCTGTTTTTACGTGAGGTTTAATGTTATCTTTCTTTATATGGTGCATTCTTATTTTAGATAAAGAATCCTATTACTCATTGATAGATGTGAATTGGTGGGCAGATAATTCTGTCATCCTCGCTCGCTGCTCTGGTGCATTGACTGTGTCATCAGTCAAGACATTAAGGAACTTGCTGGGAAAGGCCTGTGAATGGTTTGAGAGTTCTCCTCAGGTCACTTCGGCTCATGATGGAGGATTTCTAAGCCTGGAGGTGAGGAATGTGCACAAGCACATTATCCTTTTGGAATGTGGTACAACAATTTGCTTTTTTTATATGTGATCCTAGCACCTTATGGGGTGGGTGTTAAAAATAGAAGATGTTGTTACTAACAGGAAAAGTGATTCCTTTCTGTAGGTAGGTGTTGCAGGGAAATTCTGAACTTGCTGCAGCTTAACTGTTCTAGGATAGACTTGATAAAACAATAAATAACTTGAGGATAGTAGAAGCAAAACTCTTGGAAGGTTGAGTCTCAGTGAGAGGGGACTTGCAACAGAAAAGAATTTGTGTTGGCAGTAACCTTGCTTTGTATGCTAGTGCATCTGAAGAGCACTGCAACCATCCCTTTTCCACTTTGAAATAAGAGGGTGCACACATTTCAATTAGACATGAGGAGCACAATTAAGGCAGAGCCATGAAAGCGATACATTTTTTTATTTTTAGTAGGATTCCAGAAGGGAGTAGAATATAATGAATTTAATCAGTAATTTTCTTTAAAACTGAGAAAATTACTCTTTTCTAAAGCTTATATTGAAATAGGTCTTAAACATCTTAAACCAAAGTTTAATATTAGAATCAGAAAATCTCAGTACACACCAAAGCTTGTGTTTTTGTAAAGTTGTATTATTCTGGTAATAATATATACAGCCTGTGACTGGCATACTACAGCCTAAGGATATAGTCTGAGATTGCATTAAACAGAAAACCTTGCTTTGAATAGCTGAGGGTTGAAAACACTCCTGTATGCTGCAGTAAGCTATAGAAAAGTGTGGGAAGATGTCTCCACAGTTCTGCCCTATCTGGGCTGGTTCAGGAGGTTTAGTGTAATGGCAGGTTACTATGCAGCCTTCACTTCGGTAGGTGAGGGATGAAGCCTCAGATCCAGGAGACAGATGCAGCCAGGGTTTGTGGAACAGGTTAAGCAAACTGAGAAATAAAGGGTTTAAAGGAGAAGGGGAGGAAGGATGTTGATTCTGAAATTTAAAGTACTGGAAGTAGAGATGCACTCATTTCTTAGCAAACTAGTTTAGGTGTACTAGGATGTTTCCTGTTTATGTTTTCTGTGCAGTGTGAGATAAAACTTGTTCCAAAAAGACTGCGCTTGGAGAGCAGGCCTGGTGATGAAGATGAGGGAGAAGACGACTCTGACTCGGATGATGAAACTTCTGCTAAGGACAGATACTTCAGCTACCTAAAGCAAGGCCTGTACTTTGTGACAGAAATGGAACGATTTGCTCCTCCACGGAAACGACCACGTACTATTACAAAGACTTTCCGCCTTGTGAGCTTGAGATCCACGACTCCAGAGGAGCTGTACCAGAGAAAGGTAAGTCTGGAAGGAAGGGTCACATCTCTCTTAATCAGCTTTATTTAGAAAGAGCTTTTTCTTTTTCTTTTTAATTCTTGCTGTGTTAACAGAAGGATTTAGGCACATATTTCTGAGAGTCTCTTGACTGACCGTGTGCTGTGTCACTTAATCAAAGGGATCCTTGTTTAAAACTAGCATTATAATAACTGAAATGAGATGATGATTTCAGTGGGAGACACTGATCATCATTGGCTTGGCTACACTTGGACGTATACTCATGTGTTTGCACATAGTGAAAAACTTGGCAAATAACTGTATTTGTCTGTATAGTATATGTGTAACTATATATACTACATAACTGAATAAAATCAGTTTAACTTGTTGTTGGCCCAGGAGTGGGTTAACTTACAGTCTGATGTGACTGTTTTGCATGATTTTTCAGATATATATACAAATTAGGCCAGTGACTCAATTCTTACCAAACAGATAATGCTTCGTTTTTAGGGCTCTTGGAGAGACTACTTTGTCTAGGCCATTCCAGTTGTTCTGATACTAAACCAGCCCATTCTGTAAGTGTTACAGTTCCCAGGAAATGCTGATGTCAGGCTAAATATGATGTATAGTTAATATAATGTTACGTAAATAACATCTTCCTTTTATATGAGGAGAAAATCTCTGATTTTTCTAGAGGTGGTCATCAGATGTGAGTCTTACTCACCTGTATCTTGAACCAGTCTCTTTCCTACCTGCTTATGCATCAGTAACTACCCCCCTACCTCTTTCAACACACAGAATTAACAATCGTTTGTTTAATATGGAAATCAGATGACTTTCATTTTCATGTGTTTGCTTTTTAGATTGATAATGAAGAATATGGGGAAGCTTTGTCTTTGGCTCAAACATATGGCCTTGATTCTGATCTTGTGTACCAAAGACAGTGGAGGAAGTCGGCTGTTAATGTCGCTTCAATTCAAGACTACTTGGTACATTTGTGTTTTGTGATTTTTTTTTTTAGGCTTTCTTATCAGAATGACTGTGTTATCTTTACAGAAATGAAATTCTCAATTGTGTTCTAATTTATGCAACGTAAATTGTTTGCACTTTGAAGAATTGTCCTGCTAATTCCATTTCATATCCTGTGTAAGAGAGCAGTTTAACTGAAGGCCTAATCTAGAAACCTTGGCAGTTAATGAAAGTCTTTGTTTTAGAATATCTTCTAACTTCTGTTAATAACAACACACTTTCTGTGTGTAATCTCTTCCCCCACATGAAGCAGTAGATTATTGCCTGGCAAATGAAGAATAATAATTGGTAATATCAAGTGTTTAAACTTCCAGTTATTTTAGAAAAGAAATTAGGAAGGTGAAGTTGCTATCCATAGCTATATAGCAGAGTTTGAATAACAGAATTTGCAGTGAACTCTGGTAACTGTAACTGAGCTTTTCAGTAGGATTCAACATGGGATTTTTTTGGCTTGGAAGAAAGACTTCTAACTTGTCAGACAAGTGGTGTTGAAATTGCACAACCTCATGGTTGTGGTAAAGTATTAGTATAGGTGTAGTATTAGTATAGTATAGTAGTATATAGTTTAGTATTAGTATTGTAGGTATGGTATAGTATTAGTGTATAGTATTAGTATAGTACAGGTATATAGGTATATTAGTGTATATGTAGTAGTGTAGGTATGTTGGTATAGGCTAAAGTATTCCAAGAGATCAAGAGAAATATAATCTATTTTTTTTTTCAAGTCAGATATTGACTGAATGTCAAAATTTAGCCATTCTGTATGTGATCTGTAATGTCAACCTAAGATCAGCAGATAAGGCAAATATATTTTGTAATTCTGGTGCCTTTTCTCTCACAGAATCCTACTGGCATGTGAAGAGGATGGTATTGAAAATTACTCTAGTGCTATTATGTAATACATACACTTGGTTTATGAAACCTATATTTTACCCCTAAACCAATCACATTTTATTTAGTGTAAAGAGGAGTGATATTAATTAGAAAGTACAAATAATAATTTCTGTTCCAGTTGTTGTGGAAGTTCTGCTAAATCATTTGGTATTTCTGTGCCCTTTTCTGCCACATATGCTCTGAGGGAATTGTGTTTATTGCATTCTCATCTGTTTTGATGGTTTGCATTGTCAGTCATTAGAGGAGCTCGACATTTTCTTAAGTGGAAGAAATACATGAGGAGACTTAAATATAATCTCTGGTTCCATTGCTGTGGATCAGACCATGTAACATTGTGTCTGTGCTCTTGTTCTTGGATAGAGCAAAATCAAGAAACGTGCATGGGTTCTTCATGAGTGCTTGGAAAGAGTTCCAGAAAATGCAGATGCTGCTAAGAAGCTGCTTCAGTATGGCTTGAAAGGCACAGACTTGGAGGCTCTTGTGGCCATAGGAAAAGGAGAAGATGGTGGCAGGTTTGGGAAGAGTATTTTTTTTGTTTGTTTTCTTTTTAAAGAATGGTGTATAAAGTGTTTTCTAGTAATTTGGTAAAATTTTTTTCGTATTAACCAGTAGTGAAAATATTAATAAGCTTTTATAGGACATAAAGCAAGGTCATGCTTTGACTCAGACTATTCTCTAGATGTCCACAAAGTATCTATACATTTTAGCTCTGTATGTATATATAATATAGTGTTCATTGTAAATACATGCCCTGTAATTTCTTCATCAGAGGGAATTTATCATGTCACTATTTTACTATGAAAATCTGTTTCTCTTGCTGCTTCTGGAAGCTGCAACTAACCCTATAAATGTGTTTTCTAATATGTCTTAATTGTATTGAACAAGCAGAAGCAAGACACAGTAGAGACAATTCTCCTCAGTGTTCAGTTCCTGGTGGTAGAAATAGAAAGAGGCTGTTCTTTGTGCAGTCATCTGTTACCATTATGTTCTGTAGAGCTGCTGCCAATCCCACTGCTAGCTGTGGAATTTAGAAACTGTTATCAAGTTTGGTTTTGGTTTGTTTCAGGGAGGGAGTGGAAACAAGAGGTCTCTTGTTGGCTTGGGATGAGTCCCTGCTTGTTTACAGCACAAAAACTCAGTATTTTTCTATGAATGTGTAGATTTTTTTGTCAAAACATAGACGAAAAGTTGTTTTAAGATGTGTTTTCAAAAATTAGTTCACCTTTTTTTTTATCTTCATTGCTTAGATTGTTGGTTTTGTCTTGCAGATTCATCTTACCAGGGGAGGTGGACATTGAAATTCCCTATGAAGACTTTTTGTCACTAGATGAGGAAGTAGATACTAGAAAGGAAAAAGAGGCCAAGAAGCGTCAAGAACTGCTACTATCAGTAAACTTCTCAAAGTAAATGAAATGTTAGGCCATGTTTTATTCAGAATTATAGATTTATAATTAACTACACAGTTGCAAGAACGTAATTACTCTCATATATATTATTCCTAATAGAAAAGTGGTTTAAATTTTAGTTGGCATTATATTGTGTCAAAGTTCTCGGTTTACTTAATTTCTTGGTATATCCCAGTGCACAAAGTCATTAAAATGTGTAACTTTTGTCTACATATGCATATGACGTAAAATATTAATGGCAAACATGAAAATTCCTCTTCTGAGCACAGGCTGACACTGGAGCAGAAGGAGCTCTGCCGTAGCAGGCTGAAGCTGTTAACTTACCTTGATCGCCTTGAGACCTATGAGGTGAGTTCTTCTGAGTTCTCACACCATAGGTATTGCTGCAACTTTTGTGTCACATCATCATATCTTTTTTTGTTATTTATTGTGGTATTAGTGTTTATGGTCTTGAAAGGCTACAGTCTGTCACTGGATGTAAGATGTTTTCTGCTCAAGTGACTGTGTTTCTCCTGCTTTGCTGTTTCAAAAGGCTGGCTTCTAGTCTTGAGAGGTGCAGTTGGGCAGAAGCCTTCTTTGAACAGCCCGTGTCTGCAGGAAATTGAGTTATATAACAACATGGGATGTAGAGTTCAGGCAGGATTACTGTGATTTCCCTGTCAGTCGAATTGGCAAGTTCTATGCAGGTTCTCTTACAAATCTTTTTCTTCCATGAGCTTACCAAAGTGAAAGTTTTTAGAATGCCAAACTGTATTTCACTAGTTTTTAAATTTTAAATTTGCAGTTGGCAATGCACACACTCCCGTTATGGCTTTTACCACGTCTCTGTAACTAATGATGTCTAAACCTTAACTAAAATAAGGCAGAAAATTGTCTTAGCTTATCAACCAAAAATGCTTATTTTTTTTTCATACTGAAACAAAAAACCCAGCATACTTTTAAGCATATGTCTCATACTTACTCATCCTAGGATAAAAAGATGTGTAGGCTTTTTGATGCTTTTGTAAATCTTATATAAAAACCAGTCTCTCTTTTTTTTCTTTAAGGAAATCCTTGGAGGGCCTCATGCAGCTGAGCAGCATTATGATGGAGAATTCTTTAAGAAGTTCAGAAATCAGAATATTGTACTTTCAGCAAGAACTTATGCTCGGGTATTAATATTTATGTTGCTAGAATGCATTATTGTTTTGGTATTGCTCTTTGTACTTAAGAGCTTTTTCCTCCTCTCTTTGAATTTGGTTCAATCTCACAGGAAGTTTAAGAGAGGGTGTCTTTGTTTTGAATAAATAAATGCTGTGACCCTGACCTTATTTTCTTTGTTGCTAAAGAAAATTTAAAAATGAATTGTTTGTTGTATGACCAAAGCTTTCTTGCTCATATTTCATCTAAATCAGTCTTAAGCTCTGCAACTTACTGTTCTATTCCTTAGGAAAGCAATGTCAGAGCCCTGGAAATTTTGTTCACTTTCCATGGATCAGCTTTACTTCCACACAGACAGGCAATTCTGTCCAATTTTCCAGAGACTACTTCACCCCACGAGTATGCTTTGCTGTTACCTGAAGCTAGGTAAGGATGCATCAATAGATACTAACTCAAAGAGAGATGATTTTTAGACTAATACATAAATTAGTTTCCACGTATGGCAATCTGCTGTTGGTTACTGTCTGGAATCAAGAGAGTAGCTTTGTCTGTATGGGACTTGACTCAACCAGTCATCGTTTTCTGTTTTATTTTGTGCCGTTTGTGGAATCTTTTTGGTCATTACCAGGAAAGCAGGGATTTTAGAGGTTCTTTGCTCCATTACATATCTAAGAGAGAGCATGGACTTCTCTGACCTGAAACTGTCCAGATTTTCACATGTCATAGGTCTTTAATTGGTTTGTGGTAACAGCCAGTATTAGGAAATGAATAATACAAGCGTTTGGGTCCCTGGAAGCAAATACATTTTTCTAGATTTGTTTTCCGAAGTAATTTAACACTTAAGCAGTCAGTAACTTCAGAATCATAAATTTTTTTGATACTGATTCTTGCTCAGCTTGGTGAGGTGAAATTATGAAAAGCTTTAAATACAGACTTTCATACTGTTTCATTTCAGCATAAAAGGTTATTTTGCTGTAAATTTCAACTAAATTTTTGTAATAGAGTCTTCCTTGAACATCATAATTATGTTCTAAATATTATTAGAAGAATTTTTTGCTTCTAGAGTGTTTCTTTTAGACACTTCAGTTATGAAATTAGTTTTGAAGTGTATTGTTCAGTGCTCATAAAGAGATGGACAGATTTCATTATTTAATATTTTACAATAGGACTTTGAAGCCTTACTTCAGAGGGAAAGTTTTTGGAGGAGCTAATAGAATTTTTTTTTTTTAGTCTTCCATCATTATAGTTAAGCTTTTCACTTCAAGGTTTTACCAGTCTCATTTGGGCAATTCTCCATTTAGAATAGGGGTTTTCAATTCATTAAGTTATTCCCCTGACACTTTTCCTAACTTATAATACTTACAGTTTTCTCCTCTCTGAAGAGAAAGAACAGTCTTTATTTCATGATAGCTGATGTTTCCCCTTTTTATTTGTTGGTAGTATTAGGAACACATTTAGTGACTCAGGTAAGGTGTGAAAACACTTGTTTTATCCTTTTCTTTAAGGTAACAGGACCATGAGGAGAAATTATTGCAGTGTTTATAAAATCAGTAAAATGTATTCCAGTATTTCTCTTTTGATAAGGTTTATAATGTGAGACATAGGGAAGAATGGTCATTTTAAATATGGTTATGATCTATTGTTGGTCATAAATAGGCTCCTTGTCTTTCTGAAGGGTTATTCGTTCTTGGTTTTGTTTTTTTTATTTATTTCATTTTTTTTTATTTTGTTGTTTGGTTTGTTTACAAAACTGACTTATGTGCCAAGAGACAAAATGACAGCTAAAATAAAACATTTCACTAGTGATCTAGTAGTAAAGATGGGAAGTTATGGAGTAAGTTTTGTCTGCTACTGAAAAATAAAAGTATATATTTCGAATCTTTATTCTCATAGCAGACAGAACTTTCCAGTGCTGGAATCAGGTGTGTGCAGGTTCATGCTTTTTTTTCCCCCAGACTGCAGAATAGGCAATACTCTGTGTGTCTTTTGAAGTTTCTGTCTTTGGACAGCTACATGATGAAGATGAGATCAAACCCTATATACACAAATCCCATATACTTACAAAAGCATAAAAATATACTGCATATTTGGTATGCATATTTATACCTTCTTCTCTGTTACAAACCTGATTGCTAACATAATACTGCTACATATACTCCCTAAACCAACAATTTATTAATGTAATTAAATTAAATATGTATTGATGGCAATATCTATTAATGAGAATAGTATACTAATGAAATAGATTCAAGTTTTACAAAGTAAAATTTTCTTACTAGTTTATGAAGGTTTTTTATGAAATAGGTTTGGTCTCCCCTTCTTCCCCCCCTTCCCCCCAGTTCAAATAGCTTCAGCTTCTGGCAATTCTTGTTTCCCATGAATCGGAGAGAATTTACGTTCTTAGTAATTTTTTATGAGTTTATTGTTCTTTTAGCTCTAGCATTTGTTTTTTAAAGAGTTTATTAGTATGGGTAAAATTACTGACATTCTGTAGATACGTCATCATTGTTATGAAATGTAGTTTAAATGAATGTGCTATCTAGTTTTCTTCTTATTAGAAGACAGTATGTAGACATAATTTACTGTAAATTAACTGAGCAGGACTATGATACCATGTATTCATTCCCACAGAACATTAAAAAGTTGTAAGCACTGACTGTAATTAGTACACTTCTGAACAAAAGAAAAATATTGCAGAAACATAAAGCCCAGTGTTTTAATTGTTAGAAAAAATGTTGCAGCATTACCACACAGTCCTTTTAGCTTATGTAGCTTGTAATTATAGGGGTCTCAGGACAGGCAGTGAGAGTGAATAAATTTATGTTGATGATCTTTGACTTTAGGCAAATAGATTCTGAATCAGGAAAAGACTTTGAAATTTCACAGTGTTGCAGTTACGAAATAGGGTGTATCGTGCAGAAGGTGTTTCTTTCTTTTTTTACTTTTAGTTGCAAAAAAGGCTTCTCTCTCATGATTTCTTTTAGATCCTTGTTTTTTCTGAAAATTCTTGGTCACAGTGTCTGTACTAGGGGATACCAATAGGATATTTGGTCTCTGTGGTGCATGTGATGAGACCACTGACACAGATCAGCTGATGGCATTTTCCATTTAAGAGTGCAGCCTTTTCCAGTGGCCTTGCTTAAAAAACACCTTATTCATGCCTTGTTGATGCCTTTATTGCTCAGTCTCCTGGAGCTCAGACCCCCTGCTGATAAGAAAGGATTTTGGTGGAGGTGTCTTCTACATCTTCTTATATGGCTGTGTGTGCGTACGATGAAGTACCGTTTGAATTTACCCTACTGTGACTGTGTACATTGCACACTTCAAACAATAAGGGGGTTGATTCCCAGCTGCAGCTCTGTGAGGTGACACTCATCCCTGTGGAAATTCACTACTTTATGCTCACTTGGTTGTTCTATCTCTAGAGGAATCTGGCAGAGGAAAAAACATGAGGTTGTATAGCAGGTGCTGCCTTGTTTGTGCATTGAATGGGTGAGGTGGGTAAATAGGCACCTCCATCTACAGGCAGGGTAAGAGCACTGAAACAACTGCTTGCTGTGCACCCCCAGCAACATGAATGCATGCACAAGTGCTATATCTGAGGAATTTCCTAATCTCTAAGAAATGTTTTGGTAAAGGTTGTGTTATAACTGCCATTTTCTTTCATCTGCATCCTTCAGTTCAGCTGCAAATCCTAAATTCTCAGTAACTACTGAAAGAAAGGCTACTTTGGTTAGTGCATTCTGTAGGCATAAAGCAGGTGTTTTTCTTGTACTTGCACATGTCATTTACATTAGGATGGCATTTAAAGGCCAGTATCACAAAAAATTATTGAGGTCTTGTCAGTCAAGGAAGAACTGGCATAATTAGTGGAGGAAAAAAAAAGAAGAATTTTTTTTTCCTTCTGTGACAGGTTATTAGGAAATAGATATATATTTTCCCTGTATCTGCTTGTAAAAAATCTCAAATGGTAGATATCCTTTTGTTTCTCATTTTTGGCACATATTTTATAGCTTAGCATTTTTAGGCATTACTCAGAACAGTTCAGGAGTTCTCTGTCTAAGCAGCGAATTTATGTATTCATCAGAGTCTTGCAAAAGACTGATTTAAATGAGCTCAGCAGCTCCCTGAGCTGAGAAGGTATCTGAAATACTAAGACACATTGGTGGCTGTAAATGCCTGTTGGCTTCAAATAGATATTGTGGTAGATGGACATTACTAAGTAATCTGGTTTTGGAGAACTGGGACTGTAATGTTTTCCTACTTCTTTCCATATTATTTCTCAGCTTCTTTTATAATGATAGCTCCTGTGTCTCTGGTGTCTCTTACTGGGTTCATGCTCCTTCTCAAAGATCCATCAGATGCACAGGCTACATCTGTTAGGACAACTAGAATGAAGGTGGTGAAAGTTTAGGTATTCAAAGGAGATGAGATGATAGCTCTTTTTAATCTCTTTTAATAGCTGTAGCTAGTGTTCTTAATCTGTAGTTAAGACTGTTGCCCTCAGGTTTTTAAATGTGAGCTAGAAAAATAATGTTTTACCACCATTATAAATACATAACCAGAGTATTTTTCCTTTTCTTTTAAGTTTCTTACCCTTTATTCTAGGCTTAACTGCTGTATTGTAACATTACTGCTCACATTTTCAACTCACAGAAGTCTGGAACGTCAAATGTATGGTTCCCTCAGCAGCCATAAGTCTGCTATATTGCACATTATGCTATAGTAAAAATCTTCCCCCTAAGATAGCAACTTTTTATATGTTGCTGTGTTTTTGCTTCTTAACTTTCTCAAATACTGGTGTTCAGTTGTGACATAAAGTGAATTTTTACTGGAGAGTTGTGGATGAACTCCATTTGCCTGATGAACTAGGATTGGAATGAAAGTATCTCCTAAAAACTTAGTGAAGGTTTTAAAACCTGAAAATTTCCATGTAGTTGACTTTCATCTATGAATGAGTAAGTACTACTAAAAGTTCATAAGCAGTTAACTTTGCCTTTTCATAATGATATCTTCTCCTGAGCTAGGTTTTTAGTTATTGCCTGTGGCACTGCAGTTTCAATAAAGCTCTTAGAGCTTCATCTTTTCCCTTCCTTGGATGTGCATGTAAATAGGTTTGATGACTGAACGTCTGCAGAACTGTCTAATATATAGTCCCTTCTTTTTCATATTAGATTTTTTTCTTGTGAAGCTGAGCTGCTTTTGTTTGTAGTGTAATTCAGAGGTGTTCATGTTAAAAGAACTAATCACATGATCAGTTCTTTTTGTGAGTTTGCTTGAATTCACAAAAAGTGAATAGTGCTACAATGAAAATAATAAGGGCCTAAATTTTATATGCGTGTCTTTTTTTTTTTGCACTAACAGGAAGAAAAAAAGTTCAGAGGTAGAGGGAGCAATGTAGTCAATATTATTTCAAGGCTGTATTTGGTTAAAAAAAAAAAGGCAGATCCTACCTTCTACTGTGAGGTAGAAAATAATTTTTGAGGGAAGGATTAACTTGTCTTGATGGCACTCATTCTTGTCTGGATTGACTTCTGGTAGGAGCAGGGAAGGTTCTTGTCCATGTGAAAAATAAAGCAGTGGTTTGGAGGAAGAGAAAATCGTCTGCAAACTGCTTACGTGGGATTCTGTGATAACAACACGAACAGCTCATTATAGCCAGTAGGCTGCTGCAGACAGTGAGCTGACAAAAGTACAATAGCTGTTGGTTGTGAGAAGTTTTTGAAGATGAGAATGAGAACTTGAAGCCATGAGGGAGCTGTGGAGAACATGAACTGTCAGGGAGGAAGGAGGGAAGTTTAACAGAACCTGCTGTGCTGGAGCTGAGCTGTCATTCATCTGAGAGAGCTGAGTGTGTTCAGCATGGAGGTGGTTTCAGACAGGCCAATAGCGGTCTTCACATAACTTCCTATAGAATGTGAGCTGAACTGTGGCTGGGCTGTTTATCCACAGAACATTGACAGGATTTCCTTTGCATTTCTGGCTAGTTAATGCTTGACTTGTCCTGACTTCGTCTACCATGTGTGTCTTTTGCCTGCATAGTCCTGAACTGAAGTTTGGCTTGTCTTGCCCAATATTGTAGTGAAGTGTACTGCTGCCATCGTCTCATCTGTTTGTTGTTCTTTTACAGGGTTTAGAATAAAATTTCTCCCAGAAACATTAATTATGCTTTAGAAATGTACACTTCTGAAGTCGTATTTTCACTATTTGGTGGCAGACGACTCTGATCTTACTTGGCGTTCAGCTTTGTCTTTAAAATACCTTTCACAAAATCAAAATGGGCTATTGCCTCAGAATTTTAATTGTATACATGAAGAACAAAACCCCACAGTGAGCTTCTGAACCATGCTTGTGTAGCGTTAGCTGACTTGATGATGTTTTTAGATTATTCATTCTAGGTTGTTTAGTAGGGAAGAAAGTTTCCCTCTCCCCAAATTTTATTAGAGGTTAACCATGTCATTAAAACATTATTTGATTTGTTTATATTAAATCAGTTATAACTTTCTCCTCTGGTGACAGAGCTGCTTCAAAAGACCTGTCATTGCAGTGTGCACAGCAGGGATTCTGAAGGTTAGTTAACTGTGGCGGCCAAAAGCAGTGGGATACCTTTTCCACTGGTTTATGCAGATCAGTTTTCCCAAAATGCATGATGGTTTTGGCACTCTGCTTTAGGCAGCAGCTTTACTTCAGTCTTGATAAATTTGTCACGTCCTATGGATATTCCTGGAAAATGAAGCACATCTCTCTCTGCCCACCACTTCTGTTTCACATAGTATATTGAACAATTGGAAACTTAAAAATACAGTAATCAGTTGTGTAGTTGTATTTACTAATTCACTGTTTAGCTACTGTAATGAAAGAAAAGAATGTTTTCATGCAATATGAACAATGCAATACATATCACAGCTGTTTGAGACCGTATATCTGGGATGCCTTTCTTATATTTCATCCTCAGCTATGGAGTAATTGTGACATAACAAAACTGTTTCAGAGACATGAGAATTGCAGAGCAACAGAAAGTGGCATTGATTTTCCCATTGCCATCTGAGAAGATACAGACTTTGGTCAAATGAGTTTTTAAATTAAATTAAAAGAGAATCTTTTAGTTATTTTATTTATGTGACACACAAGCTTTCAAATGAGGAATTAGTGTTTCTAACATTATTTTTCAGACAATGATACATGATTAAAAAAGAACAAGCAAAGATTAATCTAATTCCAAAATTCTGCTAACCTACTTCTAAAAACATTGGTGTCTTTCACTAAAAGATACTGTTTCATAAATGTGTTGGGGCAAATTGCATTTTGCATTCAATGTGGAGGAGTTTACAAGGGTAAAGATTTAAAGAAAAAACACTCTGAAATTTCAATTTGCGGAGTCCTGGAGACAGGCCTGTTGTATGAAATGCTTAAAAGGAAAAAAAAAAAAGCAAAGCCACATGGTTGCTATTGGTAATGGAGAGAATTGGAACCTGACCTTAAAACTGCGTTAGACCTTGCTCTTTTGAAAGCCTGTCCTTGGAGAGAAAAGTAATCAAAATAATCTGCAGGTTTGAATAAATGCAGTTGGTAGGATACAGAAACTACAATAGCATGGACCTCTTTTGTCAAAGAAGAGAATGGGAAGAATTGCCAAGCCAACGTAAACAATACAGTGAAAAGAGCAATACAGGAAAAGTCAGCTCTTTTTGAAGAAACAGAGTTGAATACCTCCATAATCAGTCAATTTACTGGATTCCAATCATATTTATTCTACTCTTGAAAAGAGAGAAGGGTGAAGGGTAGGAGAGAAGCGGTGGCTCAGGAAAAAATAAAAAATACCCCAAAGCCCTGCTAATATTTGTGTACAGTTATAGTATAGCACAGCTGATAGTTCCTTTTAGTTGGGAAAGAAAGCCACTTGCTTTAGTGACTACAGTGATCTGTCACCGTGTCTGGAATTCTGAGTGCATAGGAATGCAGACTTAACCTGTACATGTCTCTGACCTCTGTGGGATTTCAGTTACAAGAACAAACCTGCAAAGTTGAATAGCACAAGGAGAGTGAACTCTGGATGCACTAGCGTGTTGTACACTGCATAAACAATGGGCTGCCTGTGCATGCTGAATTCACCACTTCAGCCCTGCTAGATCTCTGTCTTGTGTGCAGGGCATGTGTGGAGCTTCTGATGTGCCCCTGTTCAGCTGGATTTGCTGTACAGGTGTTGTAAACAAAAGCATGGTAGAAAAATGGGAGCTCTGCCTCTTTTCAGATACGTATTCATGTCTGTACCTTTTTGTCTCATCTGTATGCATGTTTCTGAATTTTGAGACTGCAGTGATATTTTGACACCTGAAGTCTTTCTCAACTGACTTGCTTCCATTTTAACAACTACTTTTCCAAAGTTTTGTTGCTCTCTGTTTCTGCATGAGTCACTGAAATTACTGACATTAGAAATCTGAGGGGAGGAAAAAAAGAGTCTGTGCTATGCCGTAAGTATCAGTTAAGAACAAACCATGTGTTATATGTTGGGATAAATGCAGCGTTCTAATCTTTGCCTTTATAAAGGGCTTAGGTACAGGGATGTCTCATCCTTTACTTCTATCAAGACTGATTTATTCCAGTCCTTGTGTTTAATTTCAAATACAGAGTTTTTATTAACTCTTCAGAATGAGGGGAGATAGTAAGGACAGCTGGATACAGTCATGTAGGGGGCAAGAAGGAATTTATTGTATTGGCGTTGTTGAGAAGGTGAATGGAGTTAGGAGTCAGCTCTGAGTGCTGTGGGTTCTGCTAGGGGGTTTTTTGTGTATGTGTTCTGAGCTCACCAAGAAACTTACCTGATAAGACTGACTCTACATAAATGCTGATTTCTACTAGGATGAAAAATCTTGCAGCTGAATCCTTTTTGGTGTTGTTTTCTTTAAGTGTTTAGAGGAGATGGTTTCTGAGTGCTGCTTGACTCTTGGTGAGAATTTAAAAATCTAAAATTTCTCTCTCAACTTATTCCAGTGGTGAGCCTGAATACTTTTAAAATGGCAAATGGAGCCAGAGCAGAAAATACTTTAAAAAGTAAAAGTAAAAAAGTAAAAGTTAAAATATTTTAAGTCAGGTGTATGGATAATACTTTAAAAAGTATTTTCCATGGCTTATCCATACACTTGACTTAAAATATTTTAACTCTAACTTTTTCTGCTGTGAGAAGGGAAAAAGATAGAGACATTTTGCAGTCAAGATTGCACTTCATGACGATTCTTTCCCATGAAATTAAAAATCTTTTTTTCTTTAGTGTTTCGCAGTGAGGTCTGTTAATAAGCTTTTATGAAAAACTTTACAAATATTCTTTTAGCACTTCTGGAATTGAGGTGTCTGGACAACTGTAGGTTTCACTTCTGCAGAACCTTGTGCTGAAACATAAGATTGGTCGTGGTAGATTTGGCCTGGAGGCAAATGGCCAGTAGTTCTCAGGAGAGGAAAAGAGGTACAGGCAAGCACACTGCAACATTTACTTGAAGTTTATCAAGTGAGAAATAACATACATTTATAATATATGGCTCAAATATCCTCAACTAAATATTTTCTAGATGTAGTGAACTTTCACAAGACTTTATTCCAGGAATTCATTCTGTTTTTGAATCCAAGTACATGGTGGTTTATCTTCTATGCCATGCAGCAGGTAGTTAACAGCTTAGCTATGAATTGTGTAAAACAGTATCTGCTGTTTATTGTTAACAAGGCCCATCAGTCTCATCAATATTTACACTGTTGTAGGAAGTAAGAACAGTGAAATATCATTTCCTATTTAAGTGAAATGGTAACATGAACAACTTGGTACCAGTCTTGGCATATTGGTTCTTTTTTCTAGGATTCTTCAATCTGCCCGCATTTGGAAAATGGATGTCATACACTTCTTGCCTCTAGTCATTCATATGGCTTGTCTCTGTACTTTTTATGGTATTTTATTGTATCCTGTTGAGAAGATGGGCAGAGAGAGGCAGAGTTGCACATTGCTTTGTCACTTGATGGATTTTGGAGTTGCAGGGAAAGGGGGAAGGAAAGCAACTTTGGCAGAGAGCAAAGCCTGGGAACTTGAATTGAGTGAGATCTTTCTTAAACATTACTTTTTTTAAGCAGTAAACTTTCAGCTTCAGTTGACACTATAAACCCGAGATGTTAAAGAAATTATTTTTAATGCAGTCTGTACATAATTCATTACTTCTGCTATTTGGAAAGGATTCTATTTTAAAGTGTATCTTGAAAAAAATATTTGAAGCAGTTGGAATTTAAGGGCAAACCCAATTGGCTTTTGTGTTATAGGGTAGGAAAAAAAGTATCAACTTTTAGATGGGAAGAAGGAAATGGAGATTATTTTCTGGAAAGAGTTAGGGATATGGGCTGGATAGGTGATTGCATGTCTGCAGAAAGAAACATTTGCTAATACCTGTTGACTTTGGGCCAGGGTGGGTAACGCTTGCTTGCGTAAAAGTTAAGCTTTTTAGTCTCTAATAATTGTTCATCAGAGTCAGTAAAGTAACTCAACTATGTTAACAATAATTGGAGGTTGGAAACGTAATTCATACTGATACATAGGTCAGTTGAAAATATGCAAGTTTTGCCAACTTGAATTGTAAACCTTTTGTGCTACTGAATCTGTAAAGAAATGACTTCTTAATTGGAACTGCATGTCCTGGATGTAACTTCACCACATCTATGGCAAGTATGCTGGATGTGGCAGCAAAATTATGAAGAATGTGTTCAATGTGCTATTTGGCAGTACAGGCTTGGGCCAGTAGATTTTTCTTTAACTTCTTTTTTTTTTCTCTTCCAGTCTCATACTGGGGGACAGTATTAGGACTGTGTGTGTGTGCATTTTGAAATTTCTTGGTTCCTTTTCATTCTTGTAAGGGTGGTTTTAAATTTGCATTCTAAATGTCTGTATTTGTTTTATTTGTAATAATTTTCTCATTTAATAACTTGTTAGTCTAAAGAGGAGAATGTTGAAATTTAAATATCCATTAAATGTACGCACCTCTTTCCTTACTATTTTGCATGACTTCTTTCAATAACAACCAAAGCAACCACTGGAAAAACAGCCAAACCAAAGAAAATTTCTTCAGAGTTTCTTCTGGGCTTCTGAGATTATATAGGAAGACTTATTCAGGTGGGAAGCTCTTACTTAAGAGAGTCAGGAAAAGTCCAGGTGACTACTGGGAACAAGAGTTTGCTTTCAGAGTAAATACAAAAAGTGGAATGTGCTGCAATTTTCTTAACAGGTCTTGCTGTAATTATTTACTTATCATGTGTCTCCCCTATTGCTCCACTGTCAGGTAAAAGCATCAGAGACTCTTAAAAAAGCCAGATTTTGAAAGAGAGGGGTAGGGGCAGAGTTTGTGTTCTCTTTACTGGAATAATGAAATAGTTCATGTTGGAAAAGACCCTAAAGATCGAGTCCAACTTCAAACCTAACACTGCCAAGTTCAGCTCTGCACCATATCCTTAAGTGCCACATCTCCATGTCTTCTAAATACCTTCCAGGGATGGAGACTCAGCCAAGAGGTGAGTGAGAGAAACTGTCAGAGAAGGTCTGAGCTTGTTTTACCAGTTCCCTGGTACTCTTTGGGCTGTTCTTAGTGGAGCTGTGGGAAGGAATGAGACTAAAGGATGAGCAGGATCTGGTGCAAGTTCTTTGCTTTGTGATTCTCAAGCTTCTGAAACTGCTTAGGCCCTCAAGCTGCTTTTAGAGTTTTCACTGCCAGCTGGTTCTTGACAACAACTGAATATCTTCTTGCCCCTGTAGTTTATAAAAAAGCAATTGTTATTTTATTGTTTTACTAATAAAAAAATAATCTCACACACAGTATGGGCCTGTAGGACTTGACTACATGAGATAATTTTAACAAAGTGCATTACAAATTTTGAAGACAGAATAATAGTTATTAATATGTGAGCTAATGTTGGAGGAAAAAGCTATCTGTAATGTGAAATTGGAGTTGTTACCTGAAAATCTTCTCTTAATGTTATTCTCTCATAGTAGTTCTGCTACAGTTCTGCAGGCATTTGAAACAGCTTCTGAAAGGAAACCCTTGTCTGCCCTTTGCTGTATAAAAGCTTCTTTTTTTTTTTCCCCCATTAAGAAGGTGTGTTAATATTAAAAAAACCCCACCTAACTCGTCCCAAAAGAGCAACACCAACAAGAAACCCCCAAGCTCAACCAACCAACCAAAAAACCAAAGAAGCCTCCTGTCATATGAAAGCAGGAACCTTTGGTGTTTGATTAGTCCGAGTCCCTTGTGCCAGAGCAGTCTGTCAGCATCCCATTATGGGGACTCTTCACGGAGCGGTGCTAGGTCGGAGGGCAGTTCTATGCCAAACAGAGACCCCTCTTGGGTCTCCACACATTTATTCAAGTGTATTCCCTGCTGCCAGTGACTGCCAGCCCCCTTGAAGGACTCACACTAACAGTTTATGGTGTAACACTCTTTATTAATAAAATTATGAGAGGTTAAGGTTCAAGGATTGCTGGTGATAGTATCTGACTGCAAAAACATATTCAAAGTAATATATACTATCTAATATAGCAAGCTCTACTCTCTAACCAAAGTTAGCTTGAGATACTCATTCAGTGTGCGTGGAACATGGTTCTTACCCGATGGACATCCCTATGAGGGTGAGGACAGGTTCAGCCCGTCAGCTGATCCCAGAAGTTATTATGGATTCTTCTCTGACTTTCCCCATTCTTAACTTTTATACTATTTCTTTATATTTAAGTGAAGAAATAGTATAAAAGTATACACTTTGATACCTATTCAGTGAGGGTTGGAGGTACCTTGGAGGCAGGGAACATTGGTATAGTATCCAGTGTAACACTGGGATGGGAATATGCACCAGTCCAAGGAGGGTATTTTTGCCACGGTTGATGATTCAATGGCAAGACATCTTTATCTCCTTTGGGTTTTAGCTACTCTGTGACTTACCAGCTAAAAGGTGCTGCTGAGTTCCCTCCTCTGCAAGGATTTCAGCAGAGCCTGGCCGTGGTGTCTCCACTCTGCTCCACCCTTTATTTAGGCCCCCTTAGCATGTATTGTGTGGAGGAAATCAGGCACACTGACCTCATTCCATGCAAGGAGGAGTAACTGCATTTTCCCCTACAATTTCCATGCTGTTACAGCTGTATCTATAACTTTCCACTTTTCTTTAATTTTACCCCAATTAATTAATTAATTAATTTTTCTTTAATTTTTTCCCTGCCTTCACACCCCCCTGCTCCCCCAAACAAACCAACCAACCAATCAATCCCACCTTAAAATGTCTTCTTAAGCCTACTGGGAAATGAACGGGAAAAAATTGCTAAGCGATAAAATTGTCTCAGACAAAGTTTCTTCTGCTTTCTTTTCTGTTAAATAGAACACAGGAAAGGAGAGCATTATCAATTGAAATATAAAGTCCTCCTTATGCTGTCTTGATTTTATAGTTTGGAAGGCAGCATTAATCACACTTTGGCTTTTTTGGTATTTAACATTTCAGCTGCTAAAGAGAACTTTTTCACTACAAACTGGGCCTTCCATAATAACATTCTCATGTATGACATTTGAAATATGACTGCATTAATTTAGTTTATGAAGTCAGTTTTAAACATTAAATTACTGGTAAATTATCTTATTTAAGATTTCAACAACTACAGCACCCCTAATCCCCAAAATGTATGGGCTGATGATGAATCTTTCAAAAATAAGAAAGTGGCTTTATTACTGGTGTTTATACCACAAATGTTAGTTTGGAGTTTTCTTTATGAATTATTTTTAACGATGTTGCTACATGGTGTGTAATTATAATGAGAGCCATAGTGTTTTGTTTAGGTAAAATGGAATTGAAAGGAGATGTTGTTATAGCTCTGACACAGGAATTAGCAGTTTTCCATCTTCACCCCTCCATTTGTTTGACTTCTATAACCTGCAAATCTGCCTCTACCTTTTTATTGTTGGATTCCTACAGCATGTGTAATTTGGAGGGTTGGAATTACAGTGATAAAGCATGAGGTGTTATTTGCTAATGCAGAGAGAAGGGAAAAAAAGAGTGACCAGTCCTCTGGATGAGATGTGTATGTGTACGGGGCAGGGCAGTTTATGAGCATGCCTTGCTTTGTTCAGTGAGTTTAATGGCTGTTGCTAAATGAGATGGAGTTACTGATTTTTAGCTTACTGTTTTGACTCTTACTACATTGTGAAATTGATTTGTTCGTTGGAGTTGTGTTTATTTTTAAGCTACTGAGTTACAATGCTGCTCTTCAAGGGATGAGAAGATTGTGTCAGTTGTTAGTTTATAAATAGGGATTGTCTATGTATTATTGCCATTGCTGTTTATTTTCTGGGTCAGGAGAAAATTAATTAAATTTAAAATAGCTTGTTGTTCCAGTGTGCTGCAACTCTAATGTCTCTACTTTGCACATGGTTTGATTCTTACTTCTACAAGTGCCAGAACCTATAAAGTTCTTCTCTTCCCCATTAGTTTATGTTCTGCATAGCTTGACATGGTTTTCTAGTGTTTTATGCTGCCTAAACAGGTAGTCTTCTATGCCAAGCCATAACTAATCATTCTAGTAATAATCCATTGTATTCTTAATCTGCATCTAAATTAAACATTTTTTTTTTCAACCTCAGTATTTAGAGGATGTTTCGCTGTAGAAGTTTGTAGTCAGAAACCCACATTAAACTTAATTGAGAAGATCAGCACAGCAGGGCATGTGTCATTTCAGTATGAAGATTTGTGCTAAAATTTGAACAGGGTGGGTTTTGGTTTTTTTTTTCCCAAGCTGTGAAATTCATAGGTTTTTATTCATTTCAGTCTTTTGCGACAGCATATGAAGTCAGAATATGTAGTGTGAAATGGTAAAAATTCTGAAAGCACATAGTGGGTTTTTTCCTTTTTTTAAAGCATAGTCAGTAAGAAAACAAATTTATCAAATCTTTTTTATTGGATCTTTAATGGTATAGATAGAATATGTATTGTGTTTGTATGGATAACATAGAGGCAAAACCACACCTGTAAAGCTGCACTAAGAAGTAATAAATAATTGATACGATAATTGACTGACACGCTTATTATGAATTCACTGAAATGTTTCTGTATGCTTTGTATTCTATTAACTGAATTCCATAACAAATTAAAAAGACATAAAATTACATAAAGCTTCTCTTTCCTGTCATACCAGCTACAAGAAGGGGACATTAAAAATTCTTCCTTGGAACGAGCAGAAACATCGTGAAGAAGACTGGTGTGAAAAACCAGAATGCAGGTAAGTATATATAAAAGCAAAAATAAAAAGAATTTATTTACTAACTCTTAAAATACGGGAATTGACTTAGTAAGACTCACTTATTATTTTTGTATGCACTAACTTGTGTTTTCAGCTTTCTCACTGAGACTGATTGAGCAAATGGAAAGCAGAGGTTGTTTAAACCTGGATCTTCAGAAGAGAGCGTTTTCTTTCATGATCTATCGCATGTTTGAAATCTCTTACTAGTTCAGTAGAGAGGCTTCTTTGTTTCATGATCTGTCTCCTGTTCAAAATCTCTTAGTAGTTGCTTTGCTGAGAAAAACTAGCACTCACTGTGATTGGCATTTGAGTCTCATCAATTTACGGTGTAATGGTAGGTTGATTGTATCATTTTCTTTCAGAAGTTTTAGGAAAAAGACTGATATTAAAAAAAAATAGGTGAGCAAATATATACTTAAACATATACTTTTTCTTTTTTTAAAGGATGATTATTGAACCAACTTTGCAAGATGAAGGCCAGTTTCTGTATGAAATGCAGCCTGAGTTACTGAAGTACAGTACTACTGACCTTTCAGTAGATCTCATCACTGATTGGTATTTGAGCAGAGCACAGGAAATTGAAGAATATGCAATGCAGGTGAGAATAGCAGCGAGGAAATGATGATGGCTGAGCAGCCTTCTTCAACAGAATCCTTAACAGTCCTAATGCATATTAATAGACACTTCTCCCTCAGTAATGTACACTGTGTCTCAACTTCATTATGGCTTTTGAAGTACTTGGTTTTTTTGTTTGCAGTGTACTTACGCTTGCTCTGAAGTTTACTCAGCCAAATAATTAATCCACAGAAATGAATAGGAAGCCAGTCGATTCTGTTTAATTTGTTTTACCTAACAGACAGTAGCTCTTTTGTAATCCATGAAGAGTGTTTACCGTTGCATTTTATGTTTGTAACTGAGGGAGGGAAAGTTGTGCACAGCATGTTGGGAAACATGCTTTTATTACCTGTCACATGCTGCTGTGTTGTGTATATTGGTATGTGTTGGTCACGTGTCACTGTCATGGCAATATGCAGTACTGTCACGATTTCTTCCTAATAGTTTTGCTGTGTGTCTGTGGGACTACCATGCAGCTTATTTTTGCTTGATTTTCTTCATATATTAGAAGTGTTTGAAGCTCTATGAGGTAAAGATAAGCACTGCACATAAAAACAGAGCCCATCACTCGTGTGCTCCAGTGTTTTATTGCTTCTCAAGCCAGTTTAGCTGCATGAAAAGGAAGGTGACTGGAAGTATCACTATAAGTTAGTTCTGGTGGGTGAGTTCTTCTGTTCTACAAGCTTGCAGTCCTCCAGGGCTCTTTTTAACCATAGTTGCCTGTGGTGTTAACCTACCAGTAGGTATGGAAATAAAAGCAACTTCCAAGGATCGGTTGAATTATACAACGTATAAATTAAGTTGCATTCTGCTCTCCTAGATTTACGTCTGCCTTGCTGAATATTTACAGCCAGTATGGTGTTCTTTGAAATTGAAACAGAACCTTTCATATGAAGGTAGTTCCAGTCATTAGGGAAAAAGACTGTCATTTGTTTTTGTGACATAAAATGCCGCAATTAAAATTACTAAATCATGTTCAGCTAGAAAAGTCACATTGCATGTCAGTTACCTGATTGTCTTAATTTAAAGCAATTCTTCATATTCCATATACTCAGAGGAGCTGTGTGTGGTTTCCAGAGGGAATAATATTCTAATTTATATGCATCAATAGGATGCATCTTGGTTAAAAGTGTATAACTATATCATCCCCTAAGATTAGGTCTTCATAAAGCTGAGAAGGACAATCCATCTAGGAATACACACACAAAAGCTTCTAGGAATTTAAAATTGCCTATTAAGCAACAGGGAAATAAAATAGATGCACAGACAGGATTGAAGTTGGTACAGCAGTGTTGTACAGCAGTGTTTTTGTAATAATTTTTCAGGTTGACTGTGCTCTGTCCCTTGTTCGTCTTGGCATGGAGAGGAACATTCCTGGTCTGCAGGTGCTTTGTGACAATCTGATCACTCTTGAGACACTGGTTTATGAGACTGATGGTGATCGAACTTTGACTTTGAAGGAACTTTTAGAGATGAAAGACATTGATAAGCTGAGACTGTTGATGAAGAATGTAAGTATTTTGAATAAATCAGTAAGTATACATTGAAATCCAGTAACTCAGGTTACCCTGGGTCCTGTATATGTAAAGACACTGTCATTTTTCTGATGAACCTCCATCTTTAATTCAGTAAAAATTCTGCATTTTCACTTTCCTTTCTTTTGTTGTTGTTGTGGTAGGGTTTATTTCTTTGTTTATTTGTTTCTAAAAAAAGCTAAATTGTCTCAGTTTTCTCAGAGACCTCCTTTGTCCCTGGCTGAGGACTCAACGTTACTCAATCTTCTTTTGGAAGCTGTCAATTGCCTTTTCATTGACCTTTTTTAAAGGATTTTCATTGTAGCTCTTGATGATGCTGCGGATACCACAGTATTGAATGTTTTCCTTGGATGTTTTCTGGTGTCTTTAAACATTGTCAAGAAACTTTAATTTTTGCCTTTGCACTATGTGTGTTTTTGTTTTTGTATTGAGCTTGTCCATGGCATTTCAGAATAGAAAAATACATTTTGGAAGGGTTGAAAAATAGCTGGGGATGGAACAGGGATCTGAAATTCAGCTGAAGAACACATAAGCCACAGAGGAAAATAGGAAAATATTCAGAGTTCTTTTTTTTTTTTTTTTTTAAGTGTAGCTACTTGTCACTTGGTTTTCTGTCTTGCATTCTTGCTGAATTACTGAAAGTAATGCTACTCTGACGTGCTTGCGTGGTCTTTCACTCATTCTGAAACTGCAGGAGGAAGCCAGGCTTTCCTCACTTAATGGGCTTTAGTCCTGTTCTGCTCAGTTTCCCCAAGCCATTGGGTAGTAGAAAGATTGTTTCAGGGCTTCATGATGTAGTGATCTGTTTGTGATAGATGAAGATAAACAAATAGAACCTTTTTTGATCAATATAACTGAGACAGTTTTTTGCTTTTCCTGCTTATTTTGGACAATGAAGCTGAACTTGTTCTTCTATTTCCTCTCCGTAACTCTTGTGCTTTCCAGTCCTCAGATGAAAAATACGTGAAGAATGTTTATCAGTGGATGATCCCATTTTTGCACCGCTGTGAAAATCAGTCCCCTGGTCTTGCAAATGCCCTTTTTAAAGAATATTTAGTAACATTGGCAAAGGAAGACTTGACTCTACCTCTGAAGATATTTCAGAATTCAAAACCTGCTGTAAGTAGAGAGCCCTGTTGATTCTACTGGCTTCTTTGGAAATTCTTGTCCTGAAGAGGTTAGTTCAGAAATAGAGTTAGTTCATCTAAATCAGGCCATCTTTCTGTTCTTTCCGTTTTTCCTTGGACCCAGAATTTGTTATGTTTTAGAAAACATTAATTAAAAAGTTTTGTAGCATAAATTATAATGCAGCTAAACTGTCCTTGATGAGATTGTCAAACTAATGTAATAATGATTCTAGCCTAGTAGAATAAAAATTAAGGATTCTTCCTTGGAAGTGATTTTCTGGTGTCCTGTTTGAAGTGAATTCCTGGCATATTTGCTTTATAAGAAGTGGATATGAAAGAGTTTAATGATCTCACTAATTTTTTTCCTGAGGAATTTTACTAGGAGTAGATTTCAAGTTTCTCCCCCCTCTCACGCCTTCCTCAGCAAATGTAAAGAATAAAGCGGGGGCCATTAGGATTGAGGTGAGAGTTCAGTGAGTAAGGGTTGAAGTTGCCTTCCATGTGAGTGTTTCATGCTGCTTCTATGGCTTAAATAATTATTCCAGAGCACACAGGCACATTTTTGCATGCCATTGAATGTTCTGAGTGTGTGGATAGAAATCAACCAGTGAAGCACAACCACAGCTCTTTAATGTATGTGGGTACTGTTGTACATATTAAATAAATCTGACAAATGTTTGCATAAGTTGCCTTCCTCTGCACCCTCTCCACTTCTCAAATTCAAAAACGGTATAATGGCATACCACTGTTCTTTCAAGTGTCTGCACTGCAGAAAACTAGCCAAGATAAATTTCAGGTTATGACTTCACCACATTGTTAGCAAGAAACATTCTAATTGTACCTGAAGAAAATTTATTTACTTGGAGTACACGTCTTTTATGTTCAAAAGAAAATTAACTGTTGAATTAGAAACAGAAAATAAAAACCAGTGTACTTTCTTTTCTTGTTAGTGTCAGCAAAAAATTATTCCTGATCAGGACCAGCTTATGATTACGGCGTTGGAGTGTATTTATAGCTGTGAGCGAGATGACCAGCTCTCTCTTTGTTATGATATTTTGGAATGCCTTCCACAAAGAGGATATGGGTAAACATTTTATTTGTTAATTATTTGGGCGTTTATAAATATTTTGGAAATACTAAATATAGTTGTGAATTAATGCTTTAAAAACGGTTGTTAAATCACTAAAGGGCAGACCAAGTTAGTGGAGTATTCTGTTCACCTCTGAGCTGCCATGATTGTAATGTGTATATCTATATATTTCTGCTGTGTACATACTCTACCAGTTAATGCAGCAGAACATGAGTTAAAGTAGCAGCCTAGACCAAGGCTTCTGTATTGTTTCTTAGACTTCTTTAGTCTGATGAATTGAGACCATTGAAGTGTTAGTGCTGTCTTACTGGTATTGTTGCAACAGTGGCATCTTGCACTTAACTTAAAAGCAGCAATATGTCCCTGTGAGAGAGGGAAGATGAAAAACCTATTGAAGGACAAGTAATGCTCAAGAAAGTGAAAGCATGAAGAGGAGATAACTCTGTGATCTGTGAAGTGTAAACTATTCTTCTAGTATCTTTCACGTGAAGGAAGGAGAGACACTGAGAAAAGTCTAAGGAAGAAGGAAAACCTCTGCCCCTGGGAAACTGAGGGACCCTCTAAATGTTAACTGTCTTTACAGCAAGAAGCCCAATAGTTTTAATATTTCCAAGTAAACATATATTTTATTTTAATCAAGGAATGTTTCAAAATACTTATCTTCATATGTATGTAATGTGAATTAGAAGAGGAAGTCATAAGATGTATGTGTGTATGTATGTATTTAATTGTGTGATACCATTGCAGGCCTGAAACAGATAAAACTAACACTCTTCATGATGAAGTTGATGAACTGGAACAAATTCTTAGGTATGTCATTTTGCTAAAATAAATATTCTTACAAGAATCACTAGGCATACCCAAGAACAGTTTTGTAAGAATCCAGTAAGAATATTTATTTTTTTTAATGCTGTCGTCAAGATTATCTGTATGTTTTTTGTATTCAGAACATAGAAATTTGGAATGGTATTATCTCTTTGTATAGTATAAAACTGTAGAGATTTTTTCATGCAATAAAAGTTTGGGGAGCTGTGTTTTGGGTTTTTTTGTTTTCTTTGGGTTTTTTTGTGTGTGGGATTTTGTTTGTTGGGGAATTTTTCTATTTGTTTGGTTGGGGGTTTTTTGTTTTGTTTGTTTGTTTTATTTTCGGTGGGGTTTTTTTTTGGGGGGGGGAAGAGGGTTAATCTGAGGAATTTATTTTGATCTTGATACTCTATAATGCTTTGAGTGATCAAAGACTAAAACTGTGAAGGTATGTCATCAGGCATTGGTGGTATGTGTTTACCCTGCAGTATTATTAATATATATGTATACACTTTTAAAAATGTAGGTAATGTTACTCTGGTTAGTCTATACTGTTAGAGATTTTATGGAGACTGCATTTGCAGTACATTGTTTGAGAGCGCTTTAAGACTCCTGCTGCTGCAGCAGTAGTTGTACAGTTGTGCAGGATTCGGGAACGCTGACTCTCTGTTTGCAGTGTGTCGGAGCTGTTGGAGAAGCATGGCCTGCAGAAGCCGGTTTCCTTTGTGAGAGACACGAAGGACAATGCAGAGGAGGCACGGAAGCTGATGATCAGGCTGACAAGGCACACAGGTCGCAAGTTAGTATTCCAAGGGGAACAGGGATAAGAGGGGAAGGGTGGTGAGGTAACAGAGCATGCCTGCCTGCTTTGTGGCAGCAGGGAGCTGTGGTGTTCACCCTGAAGACAGTGTACATACACGCATTTGTTAAACTCGTAATTAACGTGATTAGTGTTTTGGCTGCATTCTCCGCAGTCAAAAATCTCTGCCTGCTTTCAAACCTGCTTTAAAATGTTCATGTTCAAGTAAACAAGCTTAAAAAGCATACTGACTACAAAATACTGCAGGATGATGAACTGTGAAGGTTAACATATTGTAAATAAGGTCCTTTAAGACCTATTTAATTTTATTGAGAATGTAGGATTTGTAAAATAATGCTTTGGGGTTTTTTTGTGTGTTTTCTTGGAACCCTTGTAATAGGGTACTTTATTGATTTTAGGTATTGATTCTACCACTTATATTCTTAGTATAATTTTTCAGTTTTTCTAGTTAAGAACTACTTCATTTAACTCATCTTTCAACTGCACATGAATTATTAAATGGCTCTTGGCATAGGCAGATAAAAATTTTGAATCCTGAGAAAACCAGCCATAACTGCTGGTGATTTTCTTTCTTATTTAAAACAAATATGCACAACAGTTTATCCATTATGGTAGAGTTGTATTTAGATTTTTAGTAGTTTGAAAGCTTTTTAAGACTTTTGTAGACCTCTCTTTAGAAAGATCAAGACAATGCCTCTGTAGGAAAAATGCTGATTTTTCCACTTGTGTTGGAGACCCTTTGTTTTGCCAAAATAAAAGCTAAATGCCACATGAGAAAATCACTATTAGCTGGAACTAGTTCATGTAATTTAAAAAGGTCTTTTTCTGATCCGAAAGGCTCAAGATAATGTCAAAAAACCTTCATAGTGTTTTTACTAGTAAAAGTCTTGGTAGAGCACAGGAAGTTGAGGCTTTGTGAATAAACAGAGATCCATGGCTTCAGAGGCTCAAGAATCTGAATACCACTCAATTTTAAGAAACAAAATAAAATTGCGGCTCTATTCTCCTGTGATTGCATGCAATTGATTAGTCCTTTGAGATTGCCTGCAGTGAACAGCACTTTAATGATCTTCAGGTGCTGTTACAGACTTGGTTTTGCCCTGCAGTTCCTGGATCAGCAGGAAGATAGCACTTCCAACTTTCTGATGTATTATGGAAAATTATCAAAACCTAGCTGGAAGCTCTTGAGAAAGATTGCTTAAATCCCTGTCTTATCTCACAGAAAAAGTGCTCTGGGTAATGCATTGTTGTCAAACCATTTTATCCCACAGACACTGTTTTAATACTAATTCATATTAAAAACCTTCTGTCTTTGACTCACTCCTGGTTAAAAGTCTAATTAAATACTGAAATAGCATTTGAGAAAACTTATATTTTTTGGTGATGAAAATCTACTGCTTTTCTTTAAATTTGTTGGGGAAGAGAATATTTAATTTTTAAAAATATTTATAGGCAACCGTCAGTTGGTGAGACACAGTGGAAGGAATTGCTCCAGGATATGTTGGACATGCAGCAGAAAGTGTATAGATGCTTACACTCAGATACTTGCTATGAGGTGAGTTTTATGTCTTCTTACTGACTTATGTCCCCAGTAAGCTACAGATTCTTATTTCATATTATTGCTCACAAGTGTAAATACATTTTTCTGTGTTGTTACTTGGTTGTCTACTGGCTTTTTTTTACAGTATTTTATTTAAGGAAAAAAATTCTGGTGTTTATTCATTTTATGTAAAGCCCCTCTAATAAATATCTTGTATATCTTTTATTAAAATTCAACTTTTTAGAAATTGAGTCAGCTGTGTGAGATTTTGTTCCAGAGCCTGTAATTCTGTGTACAAATGTGTTTAGCAATAAACACTCCAAAGTAATGAAAATAAAACATTATCTTCACTCAAGCATTTCTTAAACATGGAGTTCTGGTTTGATAATATTATCCAAGATCATTATAGGATTATGGACTTTCTACTGCTTGCAATTGAAGTTAAATTATGTGAGATGAGAAATCTAATTTCATTGAAGGTAAAAACCCTTGCATGTGCATAAAGCCCAAACCCATGTCATTAGTATTTGCAAAGGACAGCTGTTAGACAGATGTAGAATTTGCTGTGACGTGTATTGTTTATTTACATTTTCAGTTCAATGTACTGCACTTTATTACAGATGCAGTACTGTGTCCACTATAATTAGTGTTTATATCTATATAAGAGCAGGTTTTATTGCAGTTTACAGATTTAATTGCTTGTGGCTACCCCTCCGATTAGCTCTTGGGAGAAGTTTTAAAAGCAAATCAGAAGAAAAAAGAAGGAAAAAAAACCAATGCTATTCAGCTTACGCATGAGAAAAATCATTCTTTCCCTGTAGTTGTACAACTAGAAAAATTGCAGCATGTTTACCAGTCGTGGTTTTGTGATAGGCTACAACTCGGTGTACTTGAAATTTTTTTTAAGTGCATGTTAAAAAACTATAATACTAGAGCACTCTGCAAATAAGGCATTTGCTTTGCTCTGATCTTAATGTAAGTTTTCTATTGACACTATTTTTTAAAACTTTGAGCCATATGATTAAAAAAGAAACACAAGAAAGGGTTTTGGAAAAATTATGTAGGAGTGCTGAAAATGCTTTGAAATGTAGTGCTGTCATATGCAATTATACTTTGATAACTTCAAAATTGATAAATTGGTGAGGCAGTAAGGATTTACAATCTCATCTGAGGTTTGGGTATTTTTTAGCATGATGCTTACTTTGTTCTTCTTTCATGCAAAGTGAATTCTGTCCTCTTGAAGGAGGACTTTATAAATTTTGAGAGAGGTAAATGTTCCACGTGTGATCTTTGAGGAAGAAGGGTCAGCTGTGATATTTTGCATCTCTCACCGTTCCTTGAGCACTAATATGTTGTGAAATGGAAGATGATCCAATTGTGTGATGTTCTTTAAGAAGCACAGAACTGTTATCCTTTCTGGAGCATGAGATGGTTTGGAGAGGTTCTTCCTAGAAAAGAAATATCTTGAAATTAAACTATGATTGGATAGAGTGCTAAATAATTTCATCTATGCCCTCTTTCCCATGAAAGGTTGGACCAGATGATCTTTAGAGGTGCCTTCCAACCCAGGTTCTTCTATGATTCATTGATCCTCTTGAATTTGTTATGAACTTTAAAACATTTGATAAAGGCCAAATTGTTGCAGGTGTGATATCTTCTGAAATGATTAAATTTCTATGTTTCTTTTCATTAGGATAATAATGACTATGCTTAAGAAAAAAGCAAATTATTTTTGTAAGGAATTGAGATTATTTTGAGTGTCTTAAAGTGGGTAAAACTTTTACCTGGAAATAAGCTAGGTGTTTTGTGGCAGATAAAATATTATATTAGTTTGCATTCTTTGAAGATAGTCTTGATTGAAATTTAACATCTTACATGCTCAGTCCTATATATTTTTAGTTTCTTTAGGAATACAAAATTTCTTCTCATATATTGTTAGTTTTAAGGTCTTAATACTGAAGTGCCTTTTCAGATTCTTATATTGTGGTAACACCTGAGAATGTAGGTATATTTTTGGTGTCTTAAGTAGTACTGTAAAAAGACAGTTAATATATTTTTTTTTTTTAACTTCCAGTAAATGGAAACTAGCTACTAGTTAATTTTAGCTTTACTTAAGTGAATTGTAGAAATACTTTCCTTGGCAGAAGTCAGGTTTTCTGCTTGGACTGAGTATATTCTTTTGACTTCAAAGATCCTTGTATTCAAATGGATTAATGCCGTAAAATTCAGATAAGCTTATTTGAAGCTGCTGCTCCTGCAGGTTATTAAATTACTGTTCTTTCTTTTAGATATTCACCGAAAGTCTTTTATGCTCAAGCAGTATAGACAATATCCACTTGGCTGGGCAAATGATGCATTGCAGTGTTTGGTCAGTGGATCTACCAAGTTCATCAAAAGGGAAGCTGCAGTACCGAGTCAGCTATGCGAGAAGTATTGAACTGGTTTTGGCTGCTGGCAGAGAATATTTCAATTCTTCAACGAGTTTGACTGATAGCTGTATGGAGTTGGCCAGGTACATTCATAACTATCATATACATAAATACAACTGATTTAATGTTGTCATAGCATTAGGGTTTATTTGCTGGTAACTCCCCCGCAGTCTTCTATTGCGAATATTTTTCATGAGCAGCCTCTGGAAATACATAGTAGTGTTACTTTTAATGCAAGGAGTTTAAAGACCCTTTTAATGCATAAGGCTCCTGTGACCAGCTTTTTTCTTAGTGTCCTATGGTGATATTTGAAAATACATGGTTTATAGCTCAAATACTTGCTATGAATGTGTGACCGTGTGTTTATTCTGTTAGTAACATGTTTTGGTCCTTCTCTGACTTACCTTCAATCATTTTGTGGTAACTTAACTTGTTTCCGTGAGTGATTATCAGTGTGTAGGTCTCCTAGTAGCCTTCATGTATGTGTTGGTTTAGGTAGAATGTATTTATTTTCTCTTTAGCTCTTTTATTCCACTCCTATTTGTTAGTAACATGTTTTGGTCCTTCTCTGACTTACCTTCAATCATTTTGTGGTAACTTAACTTGTTTCCGTGAGTGATTATCAGTGTGTAGGTCTCCTAGTAGCCTTCATGTATGTGTTGGTTTAGGTAGAATGTATTTATTTTCTCTTTAGCTCTTTTATTCCACTCCTATTAATTTTCACCCTGAAATATTTGTCATCGTGCCTGAAGAATCCGATGGGTTCAGGTGGGATGTTCAGCTAACATACGGTTTTGTTCTTGATTTAAAGTGTGTGTTCTTAATTAACGTGTGGAGATAAAAGTTCTATAATAAACTGGACAAATCAAATACTTTCCTGATTTAATGTGTATGGTGAATTAAGCCATTTAAAATCATTGAGATCAGATGCCATTTGGACGAGCTCAAGAAGTGAAGCCGTGATGCTCATGAAATTCAACAAGACCAAGCGCTGGTACTTGCACCTGGATCTCAGCAAACCCCAGTATCAGTCCAGGCTGGGGGATGAACAGATCCAGAGCAGCCCTGCTGAGAAGGACTTGGGGGTGCCGGTGGATGAGAGGCTGGACATGACCCAGCCATGGGCCCTTGCAGCCCAGAAAGCCAAATGTGTCCTGGGCTGTATCCAAAGCAGCATGGGCAGCAGGGGAGGGAGGGGATTCTGCCCCTCTGCTCTGCTCTGGTGAGACCCTACCTGCAGTGCTACATCCAGCTCTGGGGTCCCAGCACAGGAAGGGCACAGATCTGCTGGAGTGAGTCCAGAGGGATGAAGCACCTCTCCTGTGAGGAAAAGCTGAGGGATTTGGGATTGTTCAGCCTGGAAAAGAGAAGGCTCTGGGATTACATAATTGTGTCCTTCCAGTACCTGAAGGGAGCCTGCAAGAAAGATGGAGAGGAACATTTTACAAGGGCATGTAGTGGGACAAGAGGTAATGGTTTCAAGCTGGAGGAGAGTAGGTTTACATTAAATGTTTGAAAAAAAAAAAAATTCTTTACTGTGAGAGTGGTGAGGCTCTGGAACAGGTTGCCTGTAGAACTTGTGGATACCCCGTCCCTGGGAGTGTTCAAGTCCAGGCCGGATGGAGCTCTTGAGCAACCTGGTATAGTGGGAGGTGTCCCTGCCCATGCCAGGGGATTTGGAACTAGATGATGTTTAAGGTCCCTTCCAACCTATGTCTGTTCTTTGATTCTATGATTTTGCATGTTGATTTTCTTTGTTCAGCATATATTAGTAAAACTGCATATGAATACACTGTACTAGAATGCAACTTGTATTTTAAAAAGTTATCTAGAAGCTTATTACAATAATGTACTATTCATATGATTTTAAAAAAATACTTAGAATAATGTGTTCTTAATAATTGCATGCATTAATTCATCTTCAGAGGAATTTAGTGGGAATTTTTAATTGTTTTTTTGTTTCTGGTTTTTTTTTTTTTTAAATTTAGCTTCGTTTTTATTTGCTGTACCTAGTTGAGGAAACTGAATTTGTGACAATGACTCTTAATGTTTCACTTTCTGTCAACTTTTTGCACTGTTTTGCTCTTATCTTCTAGAATATGGCATTATTGAAATGCAAGAGTGGTAGGAGAAATATTTCCCAAAATAATTATGTATTTAAGTACATATACCTTCAACGTCATCTATTAAATTCATTGCAGATCTAAATTCAGGAGGGTTTAGGTGATGTACTTATCACAGCCATTTGAAGGCCATCCAAAACTAGAAATTTGTTAAAATTTTTAGCCAGCCGTAAGAGAGAGACTGTGCCAAATGCTTCCCATGTGCATTTCAAAAATAATGAGTATTTTGACGTTTCATAAGCACAGTAAATTACTGCTGGTGGTTGTTCTGTTTTGTTTTACTCATCGGTGATCTTTTGCCACAAGTTTAACTTTGAATGTATTCATCAAACTTTAGAAAAATATGTTTCATTCTTATTAGGTGCTGTCTACAACTTATTGAAGACAGCCCAAGTACTGTTCAGGAGGAGTTGGACCTCATTCGTGCTCTGGGTTACCTGGAAGAGTTTGGTGTGAAAATATTACCGCTACAAGGTACTGCATAATTTTATTCTTTATATGATTACTTGAATCACAGGCATAAATATGCATGAGGAATTACTATTACATAAGTGTGACATGATTAAACTTAAGAGTTCATTTCTTGCCTCCAAGCACTTTACAGGCACATACAAAAAGTAATTTTTGTAATGAAATTTTTTAGATTATGTGAGGTAAGAAGGATATTTGCATATGGTGTCTGTGTTTTGGGACTTACTTTTATCAGGACTTTAAAACAGAGTATTGAGTCTATGAAACTCCTGGTGACTTGAACTGAAATAATTTGAGCTCATCTTTTATTTGCCAGATAATCTGCACTTGCCTGTGTGCTTTAAAATAACAGGTGGGGGAGAGGTGCTTCATGCAGAGGCAGTTTTCATGTCTCTGCTGGACTGTTTAATTTTGAGTTATATAAAACCCAGTGACAATGGAGTGAACTTTTACAGGGTATTTCTTCTAATGATGTGCTTAAGACTAAATCTTTTGGCACTCCAACTCCAGTGAAACAGGAAGTTGTGGGACAAAAGTTGGAAAGAAGTTATGATTATGTACAGTGAAATTGCATGAACGGAAATGGAACTGGCTGAGATGAGCACTGAGCCATGAGACGTGCTGATGATAATGTTTTACTTCTGGCATTGTGCAGAGAAATACTGGGATTTATGGATAGCACTTCAGGTGCTTTGTACTTCATGGAAAATGAAGTAGATGTTCTCAGTGGCTGTTGTTACTTTACTTTGGTGTTCTCTTTCTGTTCTCTTTTTTTCCAAGTATTTGTTCAAGTGAGTTGATGCTCTGTGTGTTATATTCAGAAATCTTAAAGTTTCTGGACTGAGAATGTCTGATTTCTAGATCTTGCAGTACTGGCCTGTTGATTTCTAGAGTAAAATTATTTTTCAGTCAGTTTGTTCAGCCTGTAGAAAAGTGCACATATTTTCTTCAACTTTTTTTTATCTGGACATGGAGATACCATTTTTAAAAAGTAGCCACATAATACTGCATTAACACTATGTGTAATACAACTGATCTAGATTAATTAGAATATGTGAAATCATGCATGTAATTTCATTAATGATCCTGACTTATCCTTGCTTCAGTATCTTTCGTGTAAATCAAATTAATCTAATAAGATTAAAATTATGTTTTCAAGTTTTAATGAAAGCCTTTAAATTATCTGTTACTTGGATAGAATATCATTAAAGTAGCACTAAGGATCAGCTGTTCCCACAGCACTAGTTTTTTAGCAGTAGACTTTTATTTGCAGTTCTCTGTTTAGTTTTCTGTACATCTTCCCCCACTTCTATTTTAACGCCGCTGTTGCGCGGCTACGGCGAGATAGCC
>VZTH01009370.1:0-29013 GCA_013397815.1 Aleadryas rufinucha
GGCGGCGGCGGAGGCAGCGGCGGAGGCATGGGGAAGCCCGGCTGGGGAGGCGGAGGAGGAGGAAGAGGAGGGAATCCCGGGGGTGGCAGCGGGGGGATGGACGGGGCCATCACGGCCGTGTTGCTGACGGAGGAGTTCACCACAATGGTTTTGGCACATTCCGCGCTGGTGATGGGCGCGGGGTTGGTCTCGTCGTCAGAGATTTCCATGTCCTCCCCTGAGGAATGCTGACCCTGCCACAAAAGAGAGAGAAAAGGTGACGAGCACATTCTCTTTACTTTAAATACCACAGCGCTGGGCCGCTTCAAACAAAAGCTAAGTTTAACACACATTTTAATTGGGAACGGAGAAAAGCGAGCGATGCTCTGAAAAGACAGGGCCCACCGAGCAGCTGGTGCCTATTGAAGCTTTTCTCTTCCATGTCAGACCTCAGGAATCAGAGAGGTAAAAGCTTTCTAAAAGAGCATCAGCACCAACTGAACAAAACCCTCAGCTTCTATGGAGCAGGAGGAATTGCTCCCATGCTTGGTGAAATACACACATTCCAAACGTCCTTCACTGCAAGACACATTATCACTTATTTGCATCTAGTACCCATAGGTACATTACACCCTGAGTTTTTATTCCTTGGTTTCTCCATGCACAAATAATTACCCTGTTTTTTAATTACAATCCCTGGCTCATTTGCTGTCAACTCCTAACCTCTAATTGTGGAAAAACAATACCTCCACATGGTTGCTGCTACTAAAAATTGTCTTGACTAGACCACAGCAATTCACAGGGGAAAAAAGAACCCTAAATCTGGTTAAACTGCTTTTAAACATCAAAGTCACAGCCTATGTTGTGTTTTGGGACAAAATGAATACTTTACTAGCCATAAGAAATACAGATTTATAGAAAATGCTAAACCTATGTCCTACCTCTGCTGCCAAAGGGATGGAAATTGGATTAAAACAGAGGGTGCCTGCTCGCTCTCAAGTCTCAAAGCTGCCTGACTAGGTCTTGTACAAAAGAAAAGTCTCAAGAACTATCTCCATCCTCACCAGCACATGGTCACACCTGCACACTGTGTCCTACAGGCACTTCAGTCCTAGAGGTGTCTCCAGCACCAGGAATCCACATGCATGACTCTCACACCCCTCAGGTATCAAAACCCTGATACAAAATAAACCAAATACTGCTGGAGGACACATCCACACAGTGACAGTTTATCTAGGAAACAAGAATGAGGCTGATCTTCGATAGAGTGATGACAGCAGACAGGACAGGGTCCCTGTAATGTCCAAACACACATCTCACATTGCTGATGTCAGTGAAGAACCTCCCTGTGTTCCCCAGCACAGCCCAGGGCACAGCAGGGATGCTCCTCCCTGGCCAGAGCCCTGCCGCTGCCCTGGGAGCTTCGGCAGCCCAGCTGAGCCAGGAAGAGATCACCATCAAGTGGTCTGTCAGTGCCTCTCTCTATCACAATCCTGGCAAGAGTTTCGGAACCTGCTGGCTGCTATCAGCCAAATTTGACGGTAGATCCCAAAGATATTTATTATTTGCTCCATTCATGCCAGCAGGTGCCTCTTCTGTCTGCTCTCCTACCAGTCTCCCCAGTCTGAAAGGAAAGAGCAGACAAAGAGAGAAGCTGGAAGTTCTGGGAAGAGCTGCTGAGGAGCAGACTTTGTTGGCAGTTTTCACATTGAAGCCGCTGTGATTTGGTTCTTAACCTGTGAATTTTTTACTGGGGTATGCAAACAAAAGCAGGAGCAGCTGAGTTGACTCTGCTACAAACTGTCGCTGTGTGAAACTGAGCAACCACAACTATCCAAATCGCTCCAAATGTTTCCCGTTTTATCAAAGGTCATCTCTGCTACAGCAGCTACCACCAGAGAGCAGGCTGAGCACGACGCTTGCAACAGCAGCTGTGCAAATCCTCCAGTCCTGGCACCTCCCCTCGCCCCGGCTTCCCCGCATTCCTCTGCTGCGGCACAAACTCGGCGCCTCCCGCAGTGCCCGAGTCACCCCCAAAAAGCCACTCGCAGTTTTAGTGCCCAAAATGCCCAGCAAGGAGACACCATTCACCCGGGAAACCCCGAGCAAGAGTTATTGATCCCCGGTAATGGTGATGGAGAGGGGACTCCCCTGTAGTCACAGAGTCACTTTAGTGCATCTGCGCGCAGGGAGGACTCCGAGGGCTGTTCTGTAAACCCTAAAAAGAACAGCTAAAAAAGAAGTAGAGGTGATAACCCATTGCACTCGAGTCTTTCCAAAGCCCAATTGTATCATGCCCTTGAGCTGCCCACATGTGGCTCACACTTCTCAGTGGGTCTCACACCCTGCATCCTCTCCCCAGCTGCTCTATTGCGGTCACGTCCCACGCCGAGGATGCCGGGGAATGAAAGGACATTCTGCAGTTTCAACTGCTGCAGCTCCAGTGAAAGGAGCAGAGGAAGAGCAAAAAGGACGACTGTGGCAGGTGTAAACAAGATTCCTGTGAAACAGACCCTGGTTTTCAGTAAGTGAACACAAAAGGCCCTGTTAAAAGCACTGGCTCCAATTGCAAACGCTGGATGATGCTAAAGGTCGGCAATGGATAGAAAACCAGGAGTGTTCAGGCTACCAAAGACAGACAAAATCAGCTTCGAGTTCACATTCATCTCATCTGATGGGATATGGAGAAAAGTCACCTCATGAGGCCTCAGGGGAGCACCAGAACCAAGCAGTGTCATGCCACAGATTCTCCCCAGTCCCTCCTGCAGGACCCTGCACCCTCCCAGAGCCCTCCCAGCCTCCCATCCTGGAGCACCAGCAGCCTCGAGCCTGTCCCAGCCAGTCCTGCCACAGGAGACCTGTGTGCTCCTGCCCATCACCCAGAGCCCACTGCCATCCACACCAGCCTCAGCACCAATGAGTCCTGCCTGATAAATGAGGCTGGTTTTCCCTTTTGAAGGAAATACCACATAGAAAAGCCAGTCCTGAAACTGCAGAGAGGTGGCAGGACTAGCAGGATTCCATGCCTTAGGGCACAGAGCTTCCTTCATCCATACATGCATTAATTTTTACTTACGCTGAAATGAGAATTGCTAAAGCAATAACCAGAGTGTTTGAAAGATTGAAAGATTTTTCTCTTTTTTTTTCACTTCTGGTGCTCAGATGGGTCTACAGGAAGCAACAACAGATTCCCTGCTTCCTACAACGTTGGGCTGACAACTCACCTCCAGTTGCACAGTGCACACAGTCTGTGCTCCAGTTTTATCCCAAGCAAGATGGATAGAGAGAGAGAAGGAGATTAAATGGCAGGGAGAAAAGGATCAGAAAAGGCACAGGAGGTAGGGGGAAAGAATCACGAGGTTAGGAAAGAGGTCAAACCAAAAGAAGATCATCTACAAGGGAGTCTTTAAAGAAAGTTAAGAGTAACGAATATTTAAAGGGGATGACTTTCCTGTAACTGCTCATATCTAAGGGGGAAAAATGTAGGCACCAAGTGAAAGAGATCAAGGTACAGGAGAAAAACCAAGGGGAGACATAGAAAGATCTTCTGTTATCTGAATTTCTTTTCATTCACCTGTCTGAACCTGGATTTACTATGGTTGCTCCCAAATACCTCTCAGGGTAGAGCTGAAAAGCACCTGTGCTATCCTCTCAAAGAAGCTGCCTTCTAGCTGGCCTCCCTCTTTGCTCTCACACGCAGAAAAAAGTGAGCTGATGGATGACATACATACTGCTATGAGAATGTCACGGCCAACACTGTCAAAAAAACCTGTGTCAATCAGTTCTGGAGTTCACCTGCCTGTTTCTGAGGTCACCTGGTACAATGCCACCAGAAAACCTCCCTTCAGCCCACTGAGAGAAAAGCCATTTCCAGCTAAATTAATTTGTGCTGCCATCTTTACTTTGGATTAATTAAATTAAGAGTTAGCAAAACAGGTATTTAATTATACGCATGACACATTTTTCCAAAGGTTCTTTAATGATGCAAATTTGTTGGGAGAGATTCATGTCAGCGTAACTGGTTATAAATGGCCTCATTCACTGTTCACCCAAAATGTTAATTGCCACCTCTAACACCAGCACAGTGTGCAGAGACTCTTAAGTTAAATGAGGGAACATCCTGAGATGCCACTCCAGCATCAGCTGGAACAGTGACAGAGCCATGGGCTGCAGGGTATCGATCCCACCTCAGAGCCATACCCAGCATTTTACATGCAAATATTAGTACCTCCAGAGAAAAGGAACTACATCCTAATATTTGCATGCAGAACTGGCAGCTTCCAGATGTGAGGAGGCTGCTGCACCCCTGACCCAGAGGAGCACTGACACCGTGGCAGCGATTGGGACCTTCACTGTACACATTGTTCAGGACCTTTCTTACAGGCAGAGGAACTTCACATCCTTCCATTTCCTTCTAAAAGGCCATCTGATAAAGAATCTACTCAGAATTTCAGAACACATTTTGAATACCATCAGCTTACAGCTCATTTAGCTTAAACATTCTGCTGGGTACTAAGTTACTTATATTTGAAATAGGGAATTGTACCACTGAACACAGCAACTACTCTGGAATCACCTGGCTGAGCTCTGGTGCATCAAAATAATGAAATGCAGGATCGATGGCATTCAGCACAGTACAAGGGCATTAGCCTTCATGTTTTTCAATAAAGCTAGAACTAAAATCAGAAGGGACTCTTGGACAAAAAAGTTTTCCTACCCCGGTTAAACAGCCATCACTTGGTTTTGGATTAAGTCCAGCCAAGGGATGAAAAACATTCACAAGTGATCATCTCACACTTCATCCTTACAAAAAAGGAGGGAAGGAAAAGCCTTCAGAGGTGAGGAGGAGAGGACAACTGACTGAAGAGGGTCATACACCAAGTCACTAACAGAGGCAAGAACAGACTCCAGGTCCCTCTGACCTCCTACATCCCAACTCCACTGCTACATTTACTGCCTCCCCATGCTGGGCTCACACCAGACCCCTCACTGCCTGTGCTCTGTGTTTGACAAGGGAAACAGCCACGATCCCTGGGTGAAACCAGCTCAAGCTCTCTAAAACACAATTCTCTTTGCAGACTTCTTCAGCAGAGCACGTCAAAGAGAACGAGATGTTTCAAACCTGCCACATTTTTTATGCCACCATTCAGAAAAAAAATGAAGCCTCAGGTCACCAACCAACCACCTGCAACTCTTCCTCCAAGACAACTTCACTGAAAAACTCCTTTCAAGTTCAGCCCAGAGAATCCCACCATTCACTCTAACAGAGTAAATACCAAATACCTCTTGCAGCCCAAAACCTACAAGCCCAGCGAGGGCTTCAGAGAAGATTGCTCTGTTCATTTTTAATCTGCTTTTAGCTTGCAGGTTCCACGTTCCTGGCAAAGCACACGAGGAGGAGCCGTGGCTCTGAACTGCCCTCTTGTCTTGCAGGGAGGGCACGATGACAGGGCAGAGGGACTGTGCTGAGCGTTCACACCTCGCCATGCCAGGCGTGAACAAGGCAGACTCGGCACCTTATTTACAGTGCACACCAGTATTTTTACTTTGCTAACCATAATTATAGCCCTGCTGGGGAAGAACACGCACAAGGGCGGTGCTTCCCTGGTGTTGCAGACAGAGTACAGGAGGGCAGAGCCACTCCAGGTGGTTTGCCAGCAGTTCAGCAGCAGAAACACAGAGCAAACTGCTGCCTGCCCCTTCCTGGGTGAGCTTCCCAGCCTGGTCAGGTCACTGTGCTGTCCCCAGTGCCTGTGGTGGCTCGTGGTGGTCAGCCCACCATCACCACAGCCTGGATTGATGCTGGAATTAGGTTGCTGCCTCCTCCCCGTGGGTTAGTCAGGTCTTTCAACCTCCTCTGGGCAGCTGAGAGAGCTCCCATCCTCCTGCTGCAAACAACACAGGCGAGGGCAACCACAGCAGCTTTTAATTGGGACAACTTTCTGGTGTTTGCACTGTAATAAAATGGCCAGCTCAGTAATTGGCAAATGGAATGATTTACATATGACAAATCAGTGATTATAAAATATCTCCGGCAACGTGTGATTCTATCTCTAGAAAAGAAGACTGCAAAGGTTTTTATATAGTTATATATTTATACAGAACTTTACAAATGAACTCACAAGCAAAGGCTGCAAACACACAGATCAGACTGAGGGACTCAATGCTGTGTCCCACAGAAAGGGACACCAAAAAGCCCTAAATGGAACAGGGATTTCTCACAGAAGGAGAGACATTCCTTGGCTGTTTTGGTTTCTCTAATACCAATTGCCAAAGTACCTCTCACTACATGAAAAAGAGAATTCAAGCTCTCTGTGATGATGATATCCCACCTGACACATTCTGTTGGCTCAGGTTGTGTTTTGGTCTGGTACTTACTTGCAGCACTTCTTTGGCACACACAGTGCTCCCCACACCTACAGGGCTGCCCAACGAGTAAAACAAGTGACAATAATATCCAAGTGCTCACTGTAAACAAACAGCACTGCAAACACCAGCCCAATTTACACCACTTACTTTCCTTCCTAAGGCCAAGAGGGAACTTTGAGTTGGTATCTCAAACCACGGAAGGATAGAGGGAGAATTCCCCAGAAGACCCTGCTGGTCCCAGAAGAGGGGGACAGGGGTGAGGAAATGCTATGTGCTTGTTTGTGTCTCACAATGTGCTCCATCAGGTGCTGGTCCCTCATTAGACCATCCTGCACGTGAGGAGATGCCACAAGAAGGGATTTGGAAGGATGCAGGGAAGCAGCTCAACTGGGCTGTCAGTGTAGGGCAGGAAGGGCTCTTGAGAGGGGGAGGTACATGGGGCTAATGCTTACAAAGGGAAAAGGTCTCCTCACTCACTTCCAGTATTTCCTGACACCAGGAACAGAAGTAAATTGACTTATGTTTTAAGGACAGCAGGAGAGCTGGACAGCTGCCCAACAGTCCATGCCATCATCAGAAAAGCTAGTGAATCAAGATGACAAAACAAGCTAAAATGACTGCTGTAGGATGGACAGCAGTGCCAAAGAGCATCCCAGCCTCATGCAAATCCACACCACACTTCCTGCAGGCCCTCACGGGCACTGAGCAGCTGAAATGGGTCTCGACACTTCGAGGCCCCGTTTCAGACTCCAGAGGGGATTATCCTGTCTCCCTGCAGGACAGTGGAATAACATCAACATCTCCAAGGAAAGGAACTGAGCAGTTGCTTAAATCAGTATTTCCCAAAGCAAAGCCCCTGATGTGACACAGGGCATGAAGCGGTCCACACAAAAAACCCACCAAAAATAGGAGAAAATTAATGCAATGAATGAACAGGAGGGGTTCAGGCTGGTTTTACTTGATTGTACCTAGGAGCTCCAGTGGCTGTAGGAAATGATGCATGGATTCTTCCTTCCAGAAGTCAACATGGATCCTAGAGTAAGAAACACCCACTCAAGCAGCCTCCAGGCATTTCCACGAGGCTAAAAACTTCTTTCATTCAGCAAGTGATGCAGGGAAGGACAGACAATTGTAGGTGAAGCAAAAGGACAGAGAAGGGAAGCCCACGTGGTGCAGTCTGAGGTAAACAGATCTTTACTGATCCAGAAAAATGACAACTTGAGGAATGTGATCCCAAGGGGAGAACACTCAACCATCATTGAGTACTTTCAAAAATCCATTCTCTTGGCAAGACAGCATCACAGTCCAGTTTTCAATGTGGATTTCAAGAGCCCACTGCAAGAGCTTCCTGGGACAGAAATCCTCAGAGCCAGGAATTAAACCAGTGGGAAAACAACTGCCAGATCTGCCTCAGCAGAAATCCTGAAGAGATGAACCGACACAGAGAGCTAGGTTGAGGGGGTTGCTCTGTTTGTTAGTGAGTGCAGCACCTTCCACAAAGGGGATGGCTTAATTCAGGTCTTTCTCCCTTCCAAAAGGAGAAGGAGGCTCTGAACTGCAAACCTCATGATGTGGTTACACCGCTCCTGTCGGCAAGATCATCCAAGAAGGGATATTTGGAGAAGGCAGACACTGCCTCTGGGCTTCCCAAGCACAAGACACTCTCTGGTGTCTGCAAGGGGAGGCCAACACAACATCCTTGGGGTCCACACTCAGCAACGCCGAGGCTGGAAACTTCCAGACACCCCGACCGCACAGATCTGAGCTGAGACCAACGTGAGCATCCAACTGGGCAGGTCACAAAATACAGTGAGAGTATGAGATGGGGAGTCCCTGGCCCCCAGCCCGAGCTCAGGGAGGCCTGGGCAGCCCGTGCGTGCCCCCATGCGAGGCTGGCCCGGACAGTCGCCCCTCCTGCATTATGTGGACAAATCGGAACTGGCAGGGCGAATGTGTGCCAATTCAGGGGCAGCGTCATGTGGCCACAGCGTTTTTCATCACATATGAAACACCCTAAAATTGGATTTACCATCTCATGGAACCATGGCCTTTTCCCTCAAGTCTTAAGTAGATCTTATTAAGGGGGGAAAAAAGGGTTTCTTTATGGGGGGGAGGAGGAGGTAGGGAAAAGGAAGGAGGAAAAGAGAGGGGTGTTAACATTGGGAAGCCATGTAACAAGGCAGGCTCTTTCCACAGCAATGGTTGTTCTGGTTTCCCTATTTTAGATGGGGGGAAGGGATAGCTGAAGAGCTATTTGCAATCTAACTTCAAAGGCTTTAGTCGGCTGGGAAGCTAAGTCATGCATAAAAGGATGGTAGAGTGGCAAGAAAATACCCCCTACAGATAAATTAGTCAGGGAATGTTCTCTGCTTCTCCCAAAGACTTTCATACAGCCAGACTGGCTTTACCCAGGTAAAACCCTTTTCAGACACCAGGTTCAGTGATGCAGAGTTCTGGGAACTAACCAGCCAAATCCAACAGAGGAACTGAACAGTCTGTCTGAAAAACAGAAAGGCAGTGGCAAGCATGCACTGGGCTTCTCTGTCATTTCCTGCCACCTCAGCTATTATTTTATTCTAAGGTCTGTCCACACACAAAAGATGCAGAGCTCGAGGCAGCATCTGCTTCTCTAAAGATGCAAAGAAAAGCAAGGAATTCAGAAGAAATCCCACTGTACACAGAGAACTCATTTCCCAAATGATTCTGTAATGCTGTCTTGCTCTTCACACTGGTGTGCAGAAATGCACCCACATTTCTAAAGAAGGTACTTTGCAATCGAAGATAAAGGGAACTGGCAGCATTAGAGCAGAGTCCACCTATAAGTAAAAAAGAAAACCACCCTGCAATAACTGCATGTGCAGAGTACACAGATCCCTCACAGTTCAGTGCCAAGCAGGAGCTCACATGCCAGCCCCTGACCTCACCCTCATACTTAAACCTTAGGTCAAATGGAGCCATGAATTCAGATCTTGCTACCAAGAGGGTGATAAGAAAGGAGATAAGCACAGAAAACAGTCTAGCTTCCCAGCTGATAGGAGCCTGTTGAAGAATAGGTTGTACACATGCTGTATTTAAACAGTTCTAATCAGCACAACTAGGCCAGTTTGATACTCTTCCCCTTTCACATAGTACTACTGTACCCTTGAGTAGCTGAAATCACGTGGCTGTCACAGTTATGGCAGCATTTTCAGTGTCCTGTTCGGGCTCAGGAGACACAAACCCTCCCTGGCTGTGGCCAGGCTGCGAGTCCTTCGCAGCAGTGACCACAAATGATGAGTGGCACCCTAACGAGCTTAGCAGCTCCTCATTTGCTGAGCATTACAACACAAACCTAACAAGACCTTCCCAGCAAAGCTGTAGATGCATTAAAACCCAGCTAGACCACAGGAGATGCTTCACTCTGAGGAGCCTGTTTCCAGCAGCTGAGTAGATGTTCTTCCTCAAAAGTAAGGGTGAGGCCAGCAAGAAACAGTTCCCCTTCGGTAACATTTCTCTTCTCTCTGGAGGCATCTTGAATTTTTCACTGCTTTATTTCCTGCTTAGATTTTCCTTCTCTTGCTGTACTCAGATTTAACTAAGTGCATGCAGTTAGAGAGGACAGCATCAGGCACATCAACTGAGGAATGTACCATATTAATTAAAACAATATAAATCTTTTTTCTAAGACAAAAAGCAAGAAATACCTCCAAATTATCCTTTTTCAAAATCTGATCAATGAGAGAAATGCAACTTTTCCCCCCTACCACCCCCTTTGGGTAATAAAAACATAACCCTTGCAGCTGCCAACTGCTGCCTGATCCCTTAACAGAAATAATCCCTGTGCAGGACATAACATTTCTCATGGCCTTCAAGAAGATACCAAACTTTTACTATCAAACTATCCCCACGATATGCAAAATAAATTGTATAACCACAAGTGTTCTAAAGCACCGGAGTGGAAATACCCCCCAGCTGGGCTGCATTCCCACTGCCACTTGTGCAGGCATAAAATATGCAAACAAGAGAGGAGAGGTAAAGTGTGCTGATTTCCCCACCTGTCCCCTAATTAGCAAGCAGGAGGTTTAAACAAACACACGGAAACATTTTTCACCCAGAACAAAATTCAGCTGTGCACCTCACTGCCACAGGATACTGCACAGGCTCAGGAGTGCAGATGGGTTGAAAAATGGATTAGGTGTTTGTGGAAGACAGGTCCAGCAGCAAGAACTGAGCTGAGCACTGCTAATCTGCTGGTCAGGAGGGACCCCAGGGGAGCTGCTGAGGGGCTGCTGCATGGCAGCCACTGCAGGCTCTCAGTAACCCAGAGCAAATAACCCCAACAACACAGACAGCCGAGAAAAGGTAAAGATGTGCCTTTTCTTTGCTTACTCATGAGTTAGTCTGAAGTCTCTCCTGCTCTCTCTCGCAGCAGGGCTGTAATCAAGCTCTCCTATGGGTGACTGCTCAAGTGGAAGGGCAGCGTGTCCACAGCAGAGCCCTTCAGCAGCAGCCAGCACCAGCTGATCCATGCTCTGCTCCTCAGACCCACCACTCTGGCTCTCAGGCTCTTCTAGGCCTCCCCATATTGGTGACATTTACTTCACTCACTTCTGTACTACCTGCTTTAAAGAGCTTTGCTAAAATGCTCGAGATGAGTGAAGCCCTGCAGAAGCTCACAGCAGTACAGCATCACCACGGCTCATCCTTGAGCAGACACAGCTAAACCCCTCTCCATCACACAGCTCTTATTTGTATTTTTAAAGCAGCATTCCTATTAGACTGGTTCATCAGTTTGAAGTTATATATGAAGTCTTTAAAAGTCAGGTTACTTAAAGAGTTACATGAAACAGTTGTGAGAAAGGCACAAACCAGGCAAACACAGCTCTGTGCTCATGCATTCCATGCCCTGTTCACTGATCCAGGTGGCCAGCTGGAAGGCATGGGCATCTTTTTATTTTTTAAGCAGCTCTGCAGGAACAGCTGCCGTGGTGGTTTGCAGCTCATCGTTTATTACTTAGCACCGTTTGGCCTCAGCACCTTTTGAAGCACCAGAGACATGATATGGTCCTTCTATCACAGACCACCATCAACACATCTCACTGAACACACTAAAGTTGTGCCTCACTAGAATAATTGCACTGTGCAATGCTCCTGATACCAGAGCTCAGTTAAAAAAGCAAAAATACTGCAAAAACTGACGCTTCTCTGACTGCAGCACGTGTGCCCCAGCAACAATCCAACACAAAGTCATGCAACAAGACTTCCACAAGCTGAAGCCTGAACATCCAACCCAGAAGGGTTCACAGCTGCCTTGCAGCCAGGCTGGGTGCTCCCAGCATGATGCCAGCTCCCAGGGAATTTAAAAGCAACCCCAGCATCAGGACACCATCCTCCATCAGGGCTCTGCTAGGGCCAGGCTGCCCCTTGCCACCAAACTCTCACCACCAGCCTGCCTCCCACAGACCTGGAACACACCTCAGCTTTGCAAACCCATCTGCTGTTACCACTTTTCTGAGGTAATTTGGGAGATACATCCCACCTGACACTATATTAACAAGTAAATAAATTTGTTGAGATTCCCGTGTCAAAATTCATCCTTTCACACACGTCTCCATGGCATACATTCCACTGGTAGATTGCCCTTTACGTCTTACTGCAATTTGAATAATTTCATGCAGTACGAAGGATTTTCATATTTTCCAAGTATTTCTTTTTCCTGACAATAGCAAAACGCTTGTAGCACCATGATAACAGTTGCTCACATTTATCTGCATCCTTCAAAGACAATATTTCAATTATCTGCACTGGAAACTCTCAGCCACATCTGCCGACCAAAATGCCACGTTTGGCAACTGCTTAGCAACAAGGACTGGGTTGGGAAACGGCCCCCAGAGCCACGTGCCAACATCACACCAGCTCCTGCTTCCACCAAACAACACTGCCATCACCTCAAACAGGTGTATTTTGTTCTGCCTGGGATACACGAGGCACCAGAAATAACAAGCTCCTTTGGGAAAAGGGAAACCTGGAGAAAAAGCCGCCTGCTTCAGCAATCCCTCCCCAGGCTCCACAGGGAATGTGTCCCTGGTGTGTGCAACACATGTTGATGCTGCACCACGGGAGGAGGACATGCTGCTCGGACATAAGCACAAAACTGTATCTGCTCGCTGCCAAACACAGATCTTTTGGAAAAAATCTGGATGTAAGAGAGCAACTCCCACTCCACACCACCCACAAAAGCAGCAGACATCCGATTCCTTGATCAGGACAGCAAAAGGTCCAGGAAAAACAAAACCCCATCTGTCCTTGATGTCACCCAACCTGTAACATCCTCAGCCCTCTTCTTCCTAAGGCTCTGTGCCACTGCACAGGCAGTGCACAGGGAATCTGGGCAGTGGTGAGCCCCAGGACATCCCAGCTTGGATACTGGAAGGTGCAGGCAAGGAGGAGAAACAGGGAAGACTGGACCTTGGCGAGACCATCTTTGTTTCTCCTCCTTCTCCCCTCCTCACCATTCTCAGAGCCTTTTCCCTATCTCCCTGACTTATTACTGCCTGAAACAGAGAGAGAGATTGGGAAAAACGCAGGTGAGCAGGTCAAAGGTGTGTGATAACTGCACTTAGCACACTGTTATCAACTCCACATAAACACACAGTCCAAACACAGCGTTCGGAGCAGCCAGCAACTCCAAACACCACTGAAAAGTGCCAAAGTTGAGGGAAAACTGGAAGTTGAGCTCCAGCTTTGTCTGGCCCTTTAGCAGGCAAGCCTCCCAAGCACAGGCACTGCTGCCAGCTCCGTGTCCGGGCGGTTTCGGTTCTGGCAGAGGCTCGCGGTGCCCTCCGTGCACAGAGCCATTGCCGGAGCCCAAGCCACCACCAACTTCCTCTACTCAAACTGCTCCTAGAGCAACACTCTTGTAGCAGCCAGAGGAGCAAACCTATTCCACCTATTCCAGCCTGGAGAGAAATGAGAAACTCCAATTTGCTGCCTTGCTATTTCCACCTCATGAGGCCTGTCTGCACCGCTGGAAATGCGTGAATGCAGACACTGGCTTTCTTTTAGCACTATGCAAATAAAAAAACATTTTAAACTTCTTTTTTTTTCCTTTACCATTTTCTTTCTTCTTTGTTTTTTAAAATATTTTGCTTTTAGGAGCATAAAATTTGAGCAATGTTTTTGTCATGATGAATGGGCATTTCCAAAAGCAAGCACTGCACTTTTATAATAAATCCTGAGACAGCAGTAACATGTCTGGGTCAAAGGAGCCCTCGTGGGCAGGTACATGATGCACAGAGTTAACAATCTCACAAGTTTCACTTTGAGTTCTGCCCCGTCTTCACTAGGTACCAACAAGTACCCCAAACTGAAAATTAAAATTAACAGAAGGGGGGTGGCAGAGTCACAGGCCTCAAAATCGATGCAATATGGAAAAAACGTTCTACTGATGAACTGTATCTATTTAGAGGACTCCAGGAAAGGCACCAGCCAGCAGAAATTTGAATAAGAGCTCGTCTGCTCAGTGCTCTGTGTCAGACACAGACACATATAGAACACAGCGGCTGCTCCGGCATCTTCATAACCAGACCCAGAAATTAGTGCTGTTCTGGAGGCTGCCAGCACAATATGTTAACAGCAATTATTTTCTCAATATTTCTACTGATTACCTAACACACTGGCACGTTTTCTCAGTGTCACTGCATGTTGCAACACACGCCGCCATCCAGTAACTTGTCTGCATTCCCTTGGTCACTTTTCACAGCCATCAGATGCGAAACGCAACTGGAATGATAATGGGTTGGAGAAACTGTGAGGAGAACGTGTCACTTCAATGTGAGGCTCCACAGCCTGCATTTATGACATGTGAACATTCAATATCGTCACTGCTAAATCCTCGGTGTTGTAAAGAATAGGAAGAACTCCGCAGGCAGCAAAAGGAAGATGCCAAAGGCTGCCTGACTGTGGATGGTCTGCAGAGGTCAGATTTGCAGATATTATTCCATCATAAGTTATGTGCTATGGTTAACTTGGATCTAACTTTGCAGTGCAGGAGCACCTACAGGCTACACAAAGACAAAATAAGCAATGCTCTACCTATTAACAAGTGGCTCAAGTACACACAGCCAGTCCACCAGGAACTGAAAATTTACAGAAAGGCACTGGTGGGGAAACAGAACAAACTGAGCTCGTGGTGAGAGTATTGTCAGCAACAGTGATTTATAAAAAGGAATGGCAATGTCAATTCTATCAGGTATGCAAAATGCAAAAGCCTCAAAGCCTTGGCCTGGTGTGAGAGCAAAAGAACCGCTCAGCCTCCCAACCACAGCCTGCTTTCTATTTTTCAGTTACACTCCAGAGCATTTCACCATTTCCAGCTCTGTTATCAACCAGAGACACATTCTCTCACTCTACTGGAGTTTTTTGGTATCCAAAAAAACCAAACCACAAACAGTCAAACATTTTTCCATTCAGGTTTCCTTCCCCCCAGAAGCACACACGTATGAGGGGTGTATCATCAGGAACACCAGGTGAATTCTATGCAATCCTGCTCTAAAAAAGTGACTGTAAAAACTGACACTGGGCTTGTTACCTCTTGTTGCTTCCTCTATTGGACATTTGTCTGGTCAAGCCCTCTGCTCTGCTATCCACTCCACAAGCACTCCAAGAATCAAATCAGAGCCAAACACAAAAAGTGAAATACAACTTTGCAAAAACGAACAGACTCCTCTGCTTCATATAAATTTTTGTAGGAGCAGCAGGCTGTCATGTGGTAAATGAATCTGTGTACAAGGAAGCAGTCCCTGCCTGTGGTCTTCCAGCATCAGTTCTGAAAAAAAAGGTAAGATAACAACCTGCACTTCCACTGCTCTGGGAGCCTGGACATCCTTGCCTTGGTCAGGTTATTTAGGAACTGACCCTCAGCCCTGAGCATCCCTGGGAGGATGCAGGGCTGCAGTCCTGCCCCAGCCTGCTCCCTCCTCAGGACTCAGAGGCTGAACAGATCACTGAGCTCTCAAAGGGGCCAGTGTAGAGTCACATTTAAATCACCTTTTGAGGGATTTGTGTGCTGCCTTTCTTTTCTGAACAAGCTTAAAGTCCACAAGATCCCCTGAAGTCCCTGAGGCTTCTTGCTGCTGCTGTGCATGGGTCAGGGAGGGCAGAACTGAACCCACAGCTTAAGCAGTTCACTCTCATTTTCATTTCACAGGTTTAGCATGGCTGGTGTAATTCACATGTAAAACCACAGCAGTCATCCAAATCTCTGCTGCCTGGGCATTGGCTGGCTGCATTTCTGGAAATTCATGGTCATAACATGATACCTATTTTTTGAGTTTCCATTAGGAACCGGTTCTGTCAGGCATGATTGCATTTGCAAGAGCTCAGGAGGCAGGAAAATTTGAAAAAGTGTTTATGAGACTGGGCATAAATCACAGCTCTTAGGTTTTTCTCTCTTCTTCAATTAAAAGACTACATTCAGAGCAACCATTTCCCCCATTTACTCTCCCCATCTCCCTCCAGAAACGATGAATCCCACTCCAGCTGTAAACTGGATCCCAGGTGTACCCATATATATTATATATACATAACAGCTACTTGTGGGCATAAGGGCTCTTGCACAGTTACTGTGGAAACAAAGGTATCAAATCTCCTGGCTCTTAAGGATCTACCTTCTCAGCCTTATGTGCATTTACCTTGAATAAATCACTTCTGAGCTCTTCAGCCCAGAAACATCCCTCAGTAGAGTGAGATTGGGTTCATCTTCAGGAGGCTCCATGTAACTCATCACCAATGTCCCAGGGGCCGCCTCCAACCCACACAATCCACGGGTGGGAGCAGGGTACAGGAGGAGAACATCCTCCTGCAGGCACAGATGGACTTGCTCTTGCTCAGCTCAGCTCCAAGGGGCATCAACTGCCCCTGGGGCAACCACTGCAGGTACTGCTAGCACCAAAACCCTCAACAGCTCCTCTCACTGCCTGGACAACACCTGGGCTCTGTTTTGTCTCACGAGAGTTTGAGCAACTAAAGGCTGAATTTGGCTCTGCAGGAATGGGGAATCATTCACCAGCTACTGAAACAATACCCAGTCTGGATGGGGATGCAGCAGCATGGAGCCACACAAGACACGAGGCAGAGTCCTGAAGGGAATGTCATCACATCCTGCTAAGGCTAAAGAGGGACAATATGACACTTCAACAAAAATTTCTCCCAGTTCTGGCCGTGACCACACAAGAACCCAAAGATGCTTCAACACGAAGGGCAAATTCAGCCCAGATGTAACCTCAGGGACTTCAGCAGAGCTTGTTGTAGGGCTGAGCCTGACCCACCTCATCTGTATGCAAGCACAGCTGGGAAATTCTCCCTGGGTGGCTGTGAGAGGACCCACTGCATCCCCACAGCTTGTCCCAGGGATGCTGACACTGTCCTGCAAGAGGCACCTCAGCACCCAGCACGGCATTAAAAACATTCCCAACAGCCGGGGGAGACAGCTGGTGACAGCAGTGGCTTTCAGGGTCTCTAGGGCTGTTGGGCACTGTGTAACTTCCAGTTCACTCCCCAACCCACTTGCTAAAATTGCCAGCAAGCAGCAGAACTGCTCTCGCCTCATTCATGCTTCAGGATCTTTATTTTTATGATGATCTTTGGCGTTTTTAAGGCGCCCCTCCCACCTCAGTAACTCAGTGCTTAGCCAAACTACCAGGAGGACAGAAGACTGCTGATCCCTCAATTAAAAAGTGCTTTTGTAATTATAAATCTGGAAAAATACCATTGTCAACCGTACAGTCTTCCTATTACGCACTGGCTATGCATACAAACTGATACATTCATAAGCTGAAACGTGAAAGGCATCATCAATATACAACAAAGTGACTCGTTGCAATCCTGTCACCCTCCCCAGCACAAAGGCAGGGCCTCTTCCCGTCACAAGCCCAGCCAAAACAAGACCTGGCTCAGATGGGATGTCAAAACGTCAAACTGTACGTACTTAACCTTTGCACTTCCGAAACAGCAAAAATCCTGTGAAAAAAAAATTATTACAATTCTTTCCTTTTTATCTTCTCAAGCACATAGGAAGGAAAGTTTGTACATTGCTCTCTCAAAAATTTCCCACATAACGCAGCTGAGCTTTTTTTCTTTCCTTTTTTCTTTGCCACCTTCTAGTTTCTTGAAAAAGCCCTCTCTGCCCTGCCTTCCTGTCTGGCAGGTTGTGCTGCTTGGAAAGGATCCTTTTCCTCCCCTTACCTCGTACTGCCCACATCCCACTGTTCCACCTCTCAGCCTGGTCCCTTGGCTAAGCTTAGCTGGACTTTCTCTGCAGACCTTAATCACTGCTCCGAGATTAGCGGGGTTAGGTGTTGCAGACAGATGCAGAGCCCTTCCTCTCCCACACCCACAATCCCTGCCAAACCCTGGCTTAGGAGTATCATACCGGATCTTGAAATCAAACTCCGGGGTCTTGCATGATAAATCAGAGCATTTGCTGGGCTTGGCTGTACCTCCTTTACTTATGGCAAGTCTGGGGGGGTTAATTTGCCTGACGATTTGACAGCACTTCACCTATAAAACAGATGTTACTGTATCAGCAATCATTGACAAAAATCGTGCTTGTTTTGATGGGAAACAGGAGGATGTCCTTCAAAAGCACTGATCACCTCAGGAAAAACTTCCCTGTGACTTTGCTGGCATCCTCATGAATCCTGAGATTTTCCCAGCTAGAGCACCCACCCAAACAGAGCTGGCCTGGGGCTGCTCTGACCCTTGAAGAGCCAAGTATTAAGTAAGTGAGTTCAAACTCTCTGCCCTTTATTGCTTCCTTATGATACTTAATGAGCCTTCCCTATGCTGAGATGTCACTCCTGCTCTGCTCCCCAAGCCACACAGTCACTAGAAATATTCGTGTCTGCCTTCCCTCTGTTTCACTGGAGGATTCTCTGAAGGACTGGAGTTGAATTGTGGTATCACAATAGGCTGAAGCCGGAGGTTCAGCTTTCCAGCCCTTACACAGACTCAATGCCCCTCTCTAACTCAGTTGGAAAGCTGCAGCTCAAATTTCAGCCTATGTTAAGTCACTGTTCAGCTCTGCTCCTTCAGCAAAAGAGAGGGAAGCCAGAAGAGCTTTTTTCTAAAGCAAAAAACTGTGTGGGGAGAAGGGTGGGGAAAGGAAGCAAAAACACATGGAGATCGTTTTTTCTGCATCACAAGGAGCAATGAAAGGCACAGGCAACTTTTCAAACATGTCAGAATAGCTTAGTGTGATTTGTAACCAAGAGGAAGCTTGAATAAACAGCTCCAACAACAATCATCAACTTTTGGCGGGGGGAGGAGATGAATAAGGCAGCAATGACCTGCATGGAGACCCTGCTACCACCCTTCTGACTTCTGCAGAGGATTGAGGCACTTACATAATTTCATCTCACAGAACCATCGACGTGAACTTCTGACACCAGCATCTCATTAAGGAGAAACAAAGACTTAACATGGGCTTCAACTCCAGCCCCATATCCCATCCCAGCCAGTCCCCCAACCCCAGTGTCAGCTACAGAAGTGCTTGACCCCACACACCGTGCTGGCACCTACCCATCTTCCCAAACACACTCAAAATTGGCTGCAACCCGCTTGCACGAGAGCAAGGACAGCAGATACAAACCCAGAAAGGCAAGGAGATGAGGGATGTCTTCCTCGCTGGCTTTTAGGCAAACTAAGAGTATCCCCTCTTAAGCCTGCCAAACCGGAGCTCAAGGAATCAAAACTCCATTCCTAATTAACACATCATCAGGCCCCACCAGCCAGGGACTCGCCTCCCTAGAGGGGAGCCTGGGCCAGCCTGGATGATGAATGAGAACTCAAGCAGCTGAATTGTTTCAAAGGCTAAACTGGCAACTGCAAGGACAAGCAGGTTTGGAAAGGCATGCAGAAAAAACAAAATATCCAGCACAGTCACATTGTTTTCACTATTTAGCACCCAGACCTGCACTGTGTTACTGCTGCAGAGCTTTTTCTCCAGTGAAGCACCCTGCAAAGCCCGTGGCTACGGGAGCAGCTCCTCCTCTCCCGAAACGCAGCCACTTCTCTGGTGAAAACCTCACAACTGCAAACCACTGGAGGGAAATCCATTCTGCCAGCTTAACCCCAGTAAACTTTCATGAGTAAATTAAATTGATCTACCACGCTCGGGACATTTACACAAGACCAGCCCTCTTGACTGCAGCATTCTCGCACACCAGGGACAGCAGTTTCATCTGCTTGCATGACCATTATAAACATCGAGGAGAAAGGTCTGGCACTTGCAAAGATCTTTATTTTGACTGCTCCTTGACACAGCACAATAGGACCAACACGTCCACTGCAGTGGTACTCACATTTGTTGCCACAGACCTCCCAAACAGACATGCCATGCAACATAATTCCTGTCTGCTGGCACCACTCCACACTGTTCAGCTCTCTCTCCCCCTTCAGCCACAAATGCCCCGGCAGAGGCAACAAGCTCCGCTCTATTATTGGAAGACTCGGTGGAGCACATCCCCCCACAAGTCAACTCCCTCCCCCTTTCAAATATTCCCTCCCTCCCGAGCAAAGTGAGTATTAAAACCCAGCAACTGTCTTCTGTTGGAAGCAGATGGCAGGAATAGCTGGAGAGCTTTCAAACACCCTATACACTCAATACGTCAGTGCAACATGAAAGCCCCGTTAAGCAAGTGTGTGCCTGCATACACACCCCTGCTCAGGGACCCCAGCAATGGAAGAAAAGTGCTCCATTAACTCCTCTAGTGGCTTAAGTGCCTGTCAACACTCAGGACGTTCACACAGCCTAAATACTGGCCAAACTTTGGTGGCTTCTGCAGTCCTTGAGCTCTCCCGAAGCTATAAATTGCAGCAGGCTGATATTATAAATAAGGAAAGCTGGAGACTGCAAGTTGATTAAGATCATTACTTTGTGTCACATCTAACTCATTTCCAGCTGGCTTGAGTAAAAGGAAAAGCCACCAGAAACCCCACGCTCTGACGACACAAAGACAAGTGCAATTCCCCACCCTGTCCAGCTCTGGGGCCACGTGCAAAGCTTCATAACTCAGTTCCAGCTCACTTACCTCATCCATTTTTTCTGATGTTGGAGTCTGGTCACCAGGCACCATTTCTTTAGCCTCCGAGGTCTCAATTTTGGAGGTCCTGCTCAGCTGATCAATGGGAGTCATGCTGGCCTCCGACGTCCCCCGGGAATTCTGACTCAGAGAAGCCGTCCCAGGGATGGGCTCGTCATCATCAGAGTCAGGTAACGGTGTGGGGCTGATGTCCTCCAAGCCTGTGCTGGAAGGGCGCGAGGAAGGCGTCTGATCCCTGTAAATGGGCTGAGAGTTCGAACCGTACGTTGGGATGGGGGAGAGCTGGGAAGAAGAGGAGGAAATAGGGCTACCTTCCATTCGGACCTCATTATCCGAGTCATGCTCATTAAAAAAGGGTAGTTTTGTTCTCGGCTCTTTTAAGAGCATCTCAATCCTTGAGTCTAAACTGTTATGCTGCATTTCAGACTCCATGGTGGGGGTGCCAGGGGTCTCACTCCTCTCTGGAGTCTGAGAGAAGGACGTTGTGCTCGGTTCAGGAACAGAGTTCGAGTCGGGCAAGGGCGGAGGCTCCTCCGGTTTCTCCTTCACTGGGACAAAATCGATGCTTGGGGCAGCACTGCTCTCCACAACCATCTCGGTGGGAGGTGGAGCAGGTCTCCGGTACTCTGTCTCCCTGGAAGTTTGGGGAAACGGCTGCTCGTCAGACTGGGAAAATACAGCTCCTGCTTGGTAGGGAGAGAAGGCAGATTTATAACTCGAAGAACTAGAGTGGCTCAGGGGAGGAGTGTGAGAGAACTGAACTGGCTCCTGCTGATGGGATTTGAACGTACTGAACTGATGCTCCGTGCCTCGGAACACCCCCGCCGAGTTGTGCACGTAGTGGTGGCCCGGGCGACGGTTGTACGCATCCGTAAATTTCGTCTCGTGCCTCCTGGGTTTGTACCCAGCGTCCTGCCCAAAATGGTACACGGGCGTCGTCTGACGGCTGGAGTAGGTGGAATCCTGGGAGAACGGCGTCCCCAAGCGCGGGGTGTGGGGTGTTCCTTGGGACTGCGGGGTGAATTGGCTGTACGAGTTTGGGGTGTCTTGCCGACAGCTGGAATAGGCTGTGTCATGGGAAAAGGGCGTGCTGCTGTTTGGGGTAACGGAGGATCCCGCGGAAGAAAGGGAACTGTCCTTCAGGCGCTTCAGGGAATCCGTCAACTGTAACAACAGAAGAGAGAAAAGCACCTAAACACACACTTTTATAAAGATATTTGTCTGATCTGTTTGGTTTTCAGAGGAGTTGAGTACCCAAGAGTTCATGCTGATTTCCATGGCAAGAAAATAAATAGGTTACAGCATCCCTGAAAACACAACCCATTATCCATTATTAACAGGCTCCTTTGATTTAAAAGAAAAAGTCAGGCAAAGAGGAACTCGTCTGCAAGAGGAGGAAGAAGAAAGCAGATACAAGTTTTCCTTGTAAGCTACCCCCAAGAGCATCAGGTGAACAGGAGACTCGCACACCACTTCTAGCTGAAAGAGTTGCACTTTCTAGCAACTATGTAATGCTTGTCTAAACTGCAAACTGGGAAGAAAATAACCAAAGTCTGACATGTGAAATTGTCAATTTATCTTTTTTGTGAACAAATCAAAACACACAAATGAGTGAACTGCCAGCCTGCAGCCAAACCCATGCAGCAGAGGTGACCCAACATCCTCCCTACCACTCCTCTGTAACAAAGGAGAAGGCTACACATATAAAAAGTACAAAAAGTTCTCGACTGCCAGAAACACCATTTTAAAGCTTTTCACAAAGACAAACGCTCAGAGTGTTACTGATTATGGCGTTTGAAACTGAAACCCTGCAAACCTACAGAACAGCCAAGTAATTGCTCTGCAAGTCACTTCACAGGCACGTTCAGGGGGTTTCTAGGAGCAGCCCCGCTCCAGCTCAGACTCTGCTGAGTCATAACAGTGCCACACTAATCATCAGCTCCAGAATAAATTTTCCATAATGCAAAGCAGGAGCTCAGTGAGAATCCTCCTGGTAGCAACAGAGGATGGACTGAGCTCCAGCTCCCCAAGAGCACACCAGGATAGTCAGCTGGTGAGACCACGGGCTGGCTGCTCCTCTCTCAAGCACAGGTAGGCAGAGATCTGTAAAATTACCTGCTTGGAACATGCCAGCACCATCAAACTCAAGCTGAACTCTCACCTGCCTGCTATGTTCACACATCTCACCCACTCAGTAGTGTGGACTCGCTCTCAGTTTGACCCCCTGGACAGCATGACCACAGAGACATCAGTAAAATTTCTTCCTCAACTGTTCTAAAACCCACAGAAAGGAGCAGGAAGCACGTGGCTGGTTCTTAACAACATCCACACCTCTGCACCTTTAGTGTAGATGTGCTGTGGACTGTTTTTCAGTGGGGTTTGTGTATGGCCTGGAGGCAGGGATTGCAGAAGCGTCAGGTCTTTGCTGCTCTGCATGAGGGGAGGAGCAAATGCCAGGACTAATTTACTAAACTACAACAGCAAACAAGTTTGTTGGCAGATTGTAGTGTAAAAACCATGATGCAAACAGTTAAAAGTTACTCACAAGGCAATAATTCTGGTGGTAATTGGGAAAAAAGTCAATTCAGGACAATAAATAACACATATGAACACAATATCTAGAGAAAGAATCTTAAGGATAATTACAGCAGGGACTGCTTTGGGCGATAGCATCAATTAAGGGTTTTGCTGTTAACCCTGAAAAAAGACTAAGAACCAATCAGCCCATTTTTATTTGAGATGTGGAAGCAGCAGAAATGAGCAGTCAGGGCTCCCAGCAAAATCATTATTTGCCTCCCTTCTGCCTTTAAAAGCACCTTGCTGGGAGGTAAGGAAGAACCAACCTCTTCATGGTTTTGTTAAAAGGATACTGGGGTTTTGCCTTGGTGCTGTTTGGGTGCTTGGTGAGAGGAGATTTTTTTTCAGATCAATGGGATTTTCATGTTCAATGTACAGCTATTACCTGTCCTGAGATCACCTGATCACAGAATTAACGAAATCATGGCATTTTAAGAAGTTGTAGGAGTACAGAGAAGTAGAGAGAAGGAAAAAAAAATCTCTGCCAAATCTCTTTCAAATTTGATGTCTTAAAATGAGTTCTTAAGTCACAATGAGGAGCCAAAGTACATTTAGACAAGCCAAAGAGGCTGATGACTTCACACAAACAGGCTTCCCTTCCCCCTGGCCCTCTCATCCCAGTGGGATTCACAGGGAAGCAGGTAATCATGCAAAGCCACATAGAGAATTGTGCCCTAAATATTGAGGGACCCCTGGAAGCCCGCAGGAATTCTGTCCACTGCTTTTATGAAAAGCTGATTCCAGCAACTAATTAAGATTCTGGAAAATTGATGCCACTATTGAAGCTCAGACACCTTCCACCTCTTAGCCTTTAAGCAAGGCTGAAGTCCGTGCGCGCTGAGGATTACACACCGCAGACGCCAGGCCAAATGTACCACTGTAAATCATTCCCCTGACTTCAAGGGAATAATCTCATCTCAGGGACAGATCTGATCCAGTCCTAACTGCAGGAATTTCTAATGTTAATAGGGCACGTTCTGTCGGTTCTGTAGGCATTTTTCACTCAGAAAGACAAAAAGCACTTCCCGTGCAAAGCAGGCACAGACCAGCCACATGCTCCACATTCAGAAGTACGTTTGCTATGGCAATTACGAGCAAGTTCTATTTAAATGTGAATTAGTACCATCCACTGGAACTACAGCAAGACACAAAAAGGAAGCTAAATTAAAAATGTTAAAATGCTAACGTTAATGTTTGGGATTTTCTAGAAAATTATTCTTAAAAAAAAGCCAGGCACACCTACCTGGAGAGCTTCGTTCCCAGTTGGGGACACGTCCTGTTCGGTGCCTACAGGGAGGGTCTGAGGAGTGTAAAGACCATTAACGAGCAGTTCATAGAATCTCATGCGGGTTTCACCTGCACAGAGCACAATGCAAGAGTTGGTTAAACAGAAATATCACAGTCTATGTAAAAATACACATTCCTGACACTCACACGACCCTGCTACCACTCCCGGCCCACTGCATCCATGCAAGAGAGGAGCATTTATCACCTCTGAGCTCGCAGGGATCATTTTTAAATAATCTGCTGGACAAGTGAAGTCAGACACTCCCTTCTCCAGCCAAGACAAGGAGGTTTCTAAATCCTTTTTCCTCTTCTCAGCCTCCTTGGCAGCTCTGCTCTCTACCATGCTTTCTGGAGCGCAGCCGTTTCCCTCCTCTCCAAAGTGCCAAGCAAATAGCTTGCAGATTTGAGAAGTGAAACTCTCACCCAAGGGAGAAGCCTCTGCCAACACCCAGAGCCACTTCAGAAAGCTCTCCCCACACACCTTGCTCATAGAAGCTGCCTGTTACTAATGCAAACACAATGCATGGGAATGCTGAGGACAAAACCGTTAATGCTGTCTTTCCAAAAAGACACCAATTAATCCTTTTTTTCCCCCCTAGTTTAAGGAGAATTCAGAGGCATCCTTCAAAGAATAAAGCCAGACATGCAAACTGTCCCATACAGTGTTACTGAGCCTCAGCCTTTTCATTCCTAAAGCCTACAAAGACCCAGTTTCTTAATATTGAATTTTTCATTACTACAAAAACTTAATCCTACTTATTTTGCAGTCTGTAAGAAATCTGTCATCAGCTTCAAAGGCAACAGAATCAGACCCTGAAACTATCTGAATTTTGCTCTGAAAGATAAAGAATACACAGAAAAATGGACAGACCCAGCACCTGAGCCCAGAAAATTAATTCAGGCAATATCTTCCCAAAACCAGGACTACTTTCAAGAGAAAGTCCTGCAAGATCAAACCCCAAACTCCCTGTGAATCACCCTGTTCAATTCAAAAACAAAGCACCCCTCAGCACAATTCTGTCCTGAAAAAGACTTATTTATCTTGAACAAATGCTGCAGATGGAGTTATTTGGGTATCAAATTGCATTTCACAAAGTCCTGAGCCACATCCTCAAATATGTAAACTGTTTTAGTTTAACTGAAGTCACGACAAAATAGATCTCTTCACTGCAAGAGTTTGAAGATAAGCTTGAAATATTAACACACACCACCCACACATGACACTACAACGCCACAGATATGGAAGTGTTAGGCTTATTTTCACTTGTTCTTAAAAAAATAGAAAGTAATTGTTACAGTTTCATAGTTCTTCCTGGATCCCAAACACAATGTGGGAAAAGTTACAGTTTCAAAGAGGTTCATGAATGTGAAATGATTCCTAGCTACTGCTCTAAGACAGGTAATTACTAATTGTGTCCAGTCTGTAGATGGATACACTGAGCCAGAGAAGTTTCTTTAAACAACCCTGTCTCACATGAGGAGACTGGATTTATTAGTTTCAGATTCCCAGGCCTATGCTCGCGCCAGACAGATAAAAATGACACTTTCACTCCTAATATTTATTTTGCTACACTGTGAAAACAAAGTTTTTAACCAACCTACCATTGTCTCGCAAAGCAGAATACTAGAAAGAAACGTTGAAAATGATACATATATATTTTAAGTATGTCCTAACCTGCTAATGCTATTTTAGGAACACCATTTTTCCTTGATTCTGACAGATTATAGCACATTGACAATCCTACTCTTTGAGAACGAAAGAGAAGCAACTGTGTGAAAAAAAATACATTAGGAGCATAAAGCTGGCAAACAAAACAGCAATGCAATTTGAAACTGACTTCAGCGTTTTCTCCCAGGAAACAGAAGCATAACCCCCTCCCCTCATTTCCCTGATGAGCTACAAACTTTCTGGAACAGCTGCCTGGTCAAGACTTGCAGCGTAGTTTATAAACGGAGGAGAACAAGGAGGAAGGTAGCATAATCAGCTTGTTTAAAATGATTGTCATTAAGACATCCATCACTTACAAAACAGCTTTAGCTTACACTATTAAATCTGCAAATGGTTAATTTGTCCTTAAACGTGATTTTTACCTTCAAATTTCAAAACAAGGGAAGAAGCCCGTCTGTAAAAATTATTGATACTAGAATTTCAAAGTATACACATGTAAGGTCAAGCCTAGCTCCCAACAGAAAATATTATACTTCTACTGTGATTTTTTCTTCTAACAGTGGTCAGTAATGTCAATAAACATCCTGTTCTACTCTATCACATGTGGCACACCAACTGCTGTGCTGGTTGTGCACTAAACTGTTGAAACCTTTTAATACAGAACAAAAATATCAGCATTTTTAAGAAAACAGTGTTAGCAATGTCTTTTTCCCAAGAAAGAGTGCAGCAAGTCAGTTTTAAGCTAGAAACGCCACCTTTGGAATGCAGAAATACAATCAGCAACTGATCCACACCTCCTCGGTTTTAGACATTTTCTAAAATTCAGGCAGATTTTAGCAAAACCCTTTCAGTAGCATGCTTGGAGGAGAGAGGACAGACCTAACACAATGCCTTCACACTTGCAGAAACTTTGTAGGGTTTCCGTGTGGGGCTGGGAGCTGGCTCCTCCGGGACAGGGAGCTGCTGTCACTTTAAGAGCCAGTCTCACACTTACACACTCGCACACACCGACAAGTGCTGCGTGTGCACTCTGCTGTGCCAGCCCCCAGTCCGCTCGAAGTATCAATGAAATGCCAGGCACGCAGAGGACAGCACCCAGCCCCGCTGCTGCCGCCAGAATCCACACATTTGGGTCTCAGGAACCACCAGGACCTGCCCGAAAATCCCAAGTTTGCAAACGGCAGGTGCCACCGGGTCCAGCAGCCCTGGCAGGTGGCTGAGAGGGACCAGGCTGGGGCAGGGAGATGGGGGACACGGCAGGGCAGCGAGCAGGGACAGGGACGGGCAGGGGAGAGGCAGGGGACAGGCAGGATGGCAGCATTTTGCAAATTACAGGGCTGTCTCTTAGCAACAGACAACACATTTGGCTCCACGTGACTCGCCCAGGCCCCAGACACCAGACCCGCTGCCGGCTCCCTTCGTATTTTTAATCACCAGGTCCCTGCCCTCTGCAACAGCCTCTGTGGTGGGAGTGGGACAGGCAGGGGCTCTGCAAACCCCAAACACGTGAGGCCCGAATGTGCCCCCTCACCTTTCGTATCCAGCTCCACGTGGATGATGTTGCCCATGACGGAGGTGTTGTGAAGGTGCTGCACAGCCTCCCGGGCACCCTTGACAGTGGCAAAGACGACTTTGGCAATGCCCAGGTGCTTCTTGTTCTTGGGGTTGTAGAGAATCTCCACCTCTTCCACTTCGCCGTATTTCTTGCACATGTCGGCCAAAAAGTTTTCACGGATGTTGTCGTTCAGCTTGGCAAAGGTGACCTGCTTGGGAGGCACTGGCCCCACGTAAAATTCATCAATCTGGAAACGGGCACAAGGTGGGGAACAACAAAAATAATTGGCATTGTTAATGAGTGTGGGAGAGGGCCTAAGCATGGCACGGGAGGGAGAGGGTTAAAGCATCCTGCAAACTTTGGGGGGGAAAAAAAAAGCCTCCAAGGCTGTGGATGAACCTCAGAGCCACCTCAGAGCCGAGCAGAGGCTCTGCCGCTGCAGCCATTCATTGGAACCGGCTCCTTTCTGGGCTACAAAGATGCATTTTGAGCAGTACTGTCAGCGGAGAGTCCCCCCCGCTGCCCCCCACCCGAGAAGCCCCAGCTCCAAAACCTTCAAGTGATCTCGTTAGACAGATGCATTGATTTCTTGTTATCCTCATAGAAGAGGATTATTGTTAAACAGTTTGCTAAATAACAATGTTAATAGGAATATGACTGTCATTTAAACGGTCCATTAAACTATTTGGAACTCCGGCTTCACTCCCAGATAAACAAGTATACAGAGCTAAAGCCAAAAGCCAGGGCAGTACCTTGAATTTGGGGACAGACAGCTCCAACTCCTTAGTTTTGGTCCATATTCGCCCTATTCTGGGATCCCTGACACAATCCACAGGAGCGATCCCCGAGTTCTGGGAGAAGGAGGAGGAGGAAGAGGAGGAGAGAAAACACAGAAACAGCAACAACAAGGCTTGAAATTTAAGACAAAAATAAAAGAAAAAATAAACCCCAAGGAAGCACGGGCTGTCTCAAGGGAAGGGGAAAGCGCATACACACACACACACACACGTGTCAAATTGCAATACTGCTGGGAAATGCACACAGATTGGAAACATAGAAAAAAGCCGCAGGTTTGTGCTCCTGACAGTTGAATACACAGTGTCAGGTGGCTGTAACTTTGGTAGCTGTGCGTGTCCCCCCCCAGACCCCCCTCCCACACACATGCGCTACGGCGGGGATTACCACGACCCGGAGGGACCCCCAGCCCCCAAAACGCCGGTAAGACGGAGGCTGGCGGGGGGACACACGACACAATGGGGGAAACCCGGCAGCCCCCCACTCACAGGCATGCTGAAATGTTGCCCATCGTAACGGTAGAGTTTGTGCTGTCCTTTTTTCAGAGCCGGGTCAATAATCAACTTGTAACTTCTCCAATGGTGATTTCTTTTCTCGACAGAAGTGCTGGCTTGCGTGCTGTTCTCCATTCCGTTGATCCAACCTGAACGCGGGGGGGGGGGGGGGGGGGGGGGGGCGAAAGGGGGGAGGGGGAAAGAAAA
>VZTH01009370.1:32985-67489 GCA_013397815.1 Aleadryas rufinucha
TCTTTGTGGTTTTTTTTTTTGTTTTTTTTTTTTTTTTTTTTTTTTTCCCCCCGAGCAGATTCTGCTGCAGCTCTCTTTGGGTGGAGGCTGGGGGTTATCTCGGAACTTCACAAGCCTCGCTGTGCTCTGCGGGGAATTGCAGCTTGTGCTCACTGCAGACCCAGAGTAGGTGAGCCAGGAAAGCCTGGCTTGAGCAACCACTTCAGAGGGCAGGACAGGGAGGAAAAGCAAACACTGTAGAGAGGTGGCCTCCCTGGTAAGGCTAGAGCAGGACCGTCCTGCGGACCCTGAGGGAGGGAGAAGGTAAGTGGCTGCTTGGCAGAGGCTGCCTGCGGGAGCGGCATGTGCCGGGCAGGGTGCGCCCTGCCCGCAGTTCCTTCGGCTCAGCACCAGCCGCTCCGTGGGTTTGTACAACCTGTGCTGTGGTATGTGCCGAGGCTCAGGGCTGTTTCCCTGCGAGGGAGCAGGGTGCTGCCGCGAAGGAGGCACCGCAGCCCGCGCCTTTCGCAACGACTGCGCTCATCGCTCCATTCCTCGCTCCCCCCCCCTCGCTCCTCACCGGGTCAGGCTCTATGTCGAGAACAAGCGACAAACCGTCCGCACAAAACAGAACACGTTCCCATGGAGGGGGAGAAAACCAAACAAACCAACAACAAAACCAAAGCGTTTCCGCAGTGCCAGGCTGGCATTGTGGCGCTGCGAGCCCTGTCGTGGGCTTCGGAGCTGGGGCCGCCAGAGCCGCCGCTCGGTCCCTGCCCGGCTGGGAGCGCCGGGCCCGCGCTGGAACCAGCGCTGAGCACCCGGCCCGGGTCACGGCGGCTCTCAGTGACCGTCTGCTGGCAAAATCGGAAGGAACGGTGACGTTGTTCTTAGCTGAACACCATTAAAATGCTCCTGTGGTATCTCTCAATAGAGGTGAAAAGCATTTCAGCTTCCTGGAAATGGCCGAAAGAGGCGACGTGTAGATCAAAGTACGGCGCAGAGCTGGGCTCGTGTTTGCAGGGGTTTTTGAACTGTAGTGAAAACGTTTCTGCAGCTTGCATCGTAATGAGTTAAGTCAGCACGTGAAGCGACTAAAAAAGGCATATTTAAACAGCATCGGGCTATTAACTTTCCTGGGATTTAAGATTTATGTTTAAATATATATTTGGCTGTTAGCAATACCAGCGTTTAAACCGTAACGTTGATCTGTTCAACCCTGAAGCAAACCAGCTCTGCCTAACGCAGCTTTGAAGCGACACAGCCAGACCATAATACTGTGGGAGCTTAGACAGCTTTGTCTGTACTTGCATCTCTCTGCATATTTTTCCAGGACTCTGATCTTTGTCTGCGATTAATCATTGTCCAGGACGGCTGTTCCCGGTGGTAGAATCCATGAAGTGCTCCAGCTGGGAGAGGTCCTAACGCGTGTGCCTGGCGCTGCGTACGTGCAAACCAGGGCCAGAAATTGCTGGGGCAGCAGGCGCTGGACAGCGAGCCTGCCGTGCCGCCCCAGTGAGTTGTGTGGGTCCTCAGCACTTCTGGAAGTTGTTTTTGTAAGTCTGAGCCGAAAATTTCTTTCCGTTTTTAGAGTTTCTAAATGACTATAATGTTCAGTGTAGTTTAAAAGTCGCCAAGGCAGTTGAGACCGGTTGTGCTCTCAGAATGGGTGGTTTCATGGCTGAACCTCGTATCTGAAAAGCGAAATGTTCTGGTACAGTGTGTTTAAATCCCAGAAAGGTCAAACCAGACTTTCATACTTGAGTTAGATTGACCCTGGTTTGCTGCGTGAGACTCTTTAGATAAAGAGATCTTTCAGGGAAAAGGGGAAAAAAAAAATTCTTTTCTCTGAACAGCTTGTGGTGACTCTGTGCACATTCTTGAAGCAAAGGAGTTTGTTCTTGCCCACAGCGTCCCTCCCCGGCATTGTTGAGTGGAAAACTCTTATGCTAATTATATCACTGGCTGTTATCAATAAGAAGTGATTTAATTTCTTTGGCAAAGTGTTGCAACAAGAGCAAATTAGATTGAGAGGCAAAGTGAAATAAAAAATATGCAGCTGTTCTGCCAAACAATGATCTTGACTGTTTACAACATTTTGGTTTAGACTGCCTTGTACACAGAATCCTTTATATTGAAGGTTTTCAAGTCACAATCCACTGCTTGTGCAAGGAAACTAGATTAAGAGATTATAAAAGACAAAAGAGACCAAGGTTCATCTGGTTCAACTTCCTGCATTATGCAGGTCTCTAGATTTTTGTGAATTTTTTTGGTTTTTTCCCATTTGAAAGAATTTAACTGCAGCATAGCTGCATCTTAGATAAAGATCAGATTTTCATTTTCAAGTGGGTTGTGAAAGGGAGTAAAATAAGAGTAAATTGTTTCCATCAAAAATCTACCTGACAGACTAGAAATCAAAGTACCTTTTTATACTTGTCTAGTTTCTGCTTTCAGTTTCTGGATGTGTCTGTCCCTCAGTCTCCTTGGCAGAGGAATGCTCCATGGCCAGATTTCCATCCTCTCGTAGCCGTGTGCAGGCTGAGCATTTAAACACTCCATTGCAGGCTGCAGAGCTCCCCCTCGGGTCCATCTTTGCTAATCCTGTAATTGTTCCTGCTCTAGTCTGTCACCATTTTGATCTGAGCAGAAGGGGACGGAGCCATCGGCAGTGACCGTGCCCGAGCCAGCAGCCCTCCTGGCCCAGATGTGTCCGTCAGGCATCCAGGGATTACACCAGCCCGTGCTCAGCTGGTTTCCCAGCAGGGCTGCTAAAATACTCTCAGATCTGCTGCTTCTTAGGATGACAGCCCTGTACTGTAGGATTGTGCTCTTTGTTTTGCACGTATGGCTTTACTCTGGTCCTCTTGAAAACCCTTAGACGGTGTTGTTGCTTGCAATGTCCGTTTTTAATTATTATTTTTGTTTGATATTCCCTCCTGATACTGCTGAGTGTCACCTACAAACATGGTTGGTCATGATTTTATGTTTTCTTCCAGATAAACAACCTATCTGCACTGTGGGTGTTTCCTGGTTCCGGGTGTGTGTACACACACCTCAGCAGTGTCAATATTGTGTCAGGAGGAGGTCTGGTTCCACACCATCCCTTGCCACACCCCAGTTGCATGGGAAGAAAGCCCGGTTTAGGAGCTGGAAGGGAGCCAGAGGCACGCTGCAACATTTGCCTGCCCTGGTGTCTATTATGTAGCCATTAAATAATGCAGAGCACAAAACAGGAGGTTGCAGGACCCATAAAAGAAAGATGAGAGGTCTGGGGCAGGGTGGTTACAAAGTACATTTTGAGACCTTCCTGTTAGATGGGTTTTTTTAGAGGTGATGCCTTACTACATACTCTCTATCCAGCTATTCATTCAAGACCTGAGTACATTAGGGACTTCTTCCCCTCTGCCAAATTTGATTGAGATGGGAGGAAGGAGGGGGGAAAATGACATATAACAATACAGTCGCATTAGACAGTTTTATTTTTAGGAAAGCAGGCTAAGAATATCAAAGGAATATTGAGTAGGAATATGGACAGGGTATTTGCCTGTTCAGATTTTCTTGCCATGAAATTTTTCATTCCTTCCTTAGAACAGCAGATGATCTGTCTAGGGAATTGTCAGCCAAAATAAGCAACCTGCTGACAGATTTCACCTGTGTCCCAGCATGCTCTGAGGATGCATGGGATGTGAGCCTTGAACAATGACAGGGAATCACTAGGCTGTGTTGTTTGGCTGCCGGGGTGCAGAGATGCATGGTGACACCCAACAGTGCAACAAACATTTACTGTGGTTAGGATCCAGACAAATTTTGATGGATATGTTGGCTATTTGCCAGAGCTGAGGGGTTTTTTTTCTTACTTTTTAAACTGCATGTGATCATACTATTTCTGCTAGTATTATGACAAAGCCACCTCTGTAAGGTAGAGAGTGAGTGCTTTCAGAGATCTAATCTTCCTTGAGTTATAAAGGAATAAAGAAGCTGTTTCAACACCTGACTTGCAGAATGTTTTGTGTTGCTTCTTGCCTATTGAAATGCAGCTGCCATTGAAATGCTGTGATCCCATCAGGATGTAGAACTGGTTATTTTTAAGAATGCTTTCAAGCTTATAAAAATCATGAAATAAATCAAGACGGTTGGCAATTCTAGTCAGCATTCTAAAGCCATCAAATTACAAAACAGTTCAGTGCTTCATGGCCCCTGAACAGTACAGTTTTACAAAAATAAAAGAGAAAGAATGAAAAGAATGTACCATTTAAAGACGCCGGGCAGTTACAAAGCTTGCTTCAAAAGGAAGTGAAGATACAAATAAGTAATCTAAAAGGATATTTATGCATTAAATTACTTATGTCTCTGGACACTTCATTAAACAGTCTGGATATGATGGTAGCTGGAGACCTGGGAGCCTTTTTAACACATGCAGCACATACAAGGAACATTCTGATTATAAGTGATGGGGTATAAAACGTTGCAGCCAGAAACGGATGACAAAGATCAAATGGAATGAGTTCAGCTTACAAATCAGAGCAGTGTCTTCCCACTGGTGCGATGTGACACGAGACCAAGACTTTGTTTTGCCCTTGACATTGCCACTATTGCTCTCAGTCCTGCAGTTAAGGATTTGCATCTCGATTTGTTGTTTGACAGGACAGTGGGAAGGGCCCCAGCTGGTCCCCCGAGCCCTGGGTTGCAGCCGAGCGGGCCCCAAGGCACCGGATCGGTGAAGGCTGTGCCGTCCGTGGCTCCCTGTGCTGCTGCACTACAGCAGATCCCAGTTGCTAAGCAGCTGCAGGGCTGTCTCTGCCTGTGCTGTGCGAGGGAGCAGCACGGGTTCCCCTTGGTTGCTGGAGAGGAGCCGGCAGCATGGAAACGGGAGCAGTGGCCATGGCAAAATCGTTCCGTTGCTGGCTGGCTCGTGGACCCGCTGGCAAAAACGCTGGAGCCAGGAGAAGGGACACTCGGTGGAGCAGGGGGAGGCAGGAGGGGAGGGGAGAGCCAGCATATGTGCACAGCAGAGGTTACAAAGACAGCAGATCCTGGCAGAGCAGGGGGCACACACCGAGGAGAAAGGAATGGGAGAGAGGCCAAAGGCACAGTGCAGAATTTAAAAAGAAAAGAAACCAGGAGGAGAGTGTGGCATATGGAGAGGGGAAATAAAGCAGAACTTGCACAGCCTGCGAATAATTGAATAGAAAACACAGGAAGAGGGAAGGAGCTTGATTCATTACTGCCCTCCACCTTGTGGAGACAGCTACACCCAGGAAGAGGAAGTGTGGAATACAACAGCATCCTTCATGTTTCACAGTGAACTGTAGGTTTTACATTTCAACCCCTGCCATTTGTGGTTTTCTCCTTTCATAGCCCATGCCTTTTGTTCAGACTTGAGTCCTGCATGCTCTGTTCTTATCTTTGTCTACTTTCTGATTTCTTTTTGAACTTGCTTTAGCTTTTTTTTTTTTTTAGGTAAGTTTTAAATTAAAATACCTTTTCCAGATATTTTGGTTCTTTTAACCTTCAAGAGGGCAGGCTAGTTTCTAACTGAAGTTAGTTTCCACTAAATGCACACAGCCGTTGCTGCATTTCTCCCTGTCTCTCCTGGGAGCTGCTGCTGGAGGACAGAATTCTGTTTGCTTCCTGACACCTTCCCCTGCACGTTGTCTTTCCCTTTCCCTGGGCAGTGCCTGCCAGCAGTCCGGAAGGACTTGCAGTTAGCAGCGTGCAGGAAGTGGTTCCTGTGGCAGTAAATTATCACAAGCTCCTGACGTGCTGCATAAAGGGGAGTAAAAAAAGTGTCACGAACATCTGCAGGGGGTCCTGACCAAAAGGGATCCTGAGTTCCACCACCACTGCCCACATGAAAAAGCACTTCATGGTGTCGGTGCCTAACGTGCAATTGGCCGCAGAATAGGAAATGCCAGTGGAGCTGGCAGGGAAGCAGGAAAGCTGGACATTCCTCTCTCTGCTCCTCCAGGCACAGGACTGAGGGGCACGGCTTGTACAGCAGGGTGGGGAGAGGAATTTAAGCTCGTGCAGCTGTTGCTCCACTGTGACCAGCCCAGGCTTGCTTGGAGGCCTTTCTACTGAGAACACTTTTCCCCAGGTCCAAAAGTGAGTCCTAAAAGGAAAATGGAGGTGCCCACTCAGATCTACACTGGAAAGGATTCTCTGTGGGTGCTGTGTGTGCAGTTCAAGCCAATAAAATATTTGACAAATATGCAGCCAGATGTGTTCTGTACTCAGAAAATTTTTTGTCTAAGATGTCTGATTTGGGGGGAATGCTGTATTTGCTTCCTTCTTCCATTTGCCTGGAGCCCTTATCTTTGAACAGGCACTGTCTGTGCTATTGTTAGACTCCCAAGAGCATTAAAGGTCTTGGGGCACTGCCATTTTACAAGCAGATTCAGCTGCCATTCACACAGGGGCATTTTTAGCCTTATGAGAGATGTAAGTTTAATTAGAACAGTTTTAACCAGGAAATCTCCCCACCTTAAGAAATCAGAGCTTCTGTGTTAATCCCAGTAAGCAACTGGGAACTTGACAACGTGCCTGTTGTTATGAGGAGATTCAGGAAGGGTGAGATGTGTGTAGGAAGGGAGAAACTCACAGGAAATGTGCCATCAAGGACAGAGGTGTGGAGCGGGGCAGGGCAGTGTGCCAGACCCAGCACATTCAGCTTGCTGCTCTCTGTGCCTGCCCTCACCACCCCACACCACTGCTTGAACACCTTCCTGACCCGCTCTGGTGGCTCTCAGCGAGGACATCCAGCCAGGCCACTCTGCACTGTCAGCCCATCCAGCTCCCACAAACCAGACACAGGCCAAGAATCACAGCTCTAGAGCAAACATCACTCAATTACAACCCGGGTTTATTTCCAGAGCCTCGAGTTATTAATTAACTTGCTCTGAGCGTCGCTGTTTCTGTGCAGGATTTGCTCTGGCCGGGTTATGGCCACTCTTAGGTCTGAGAGAAGCTCAGTCTGGGCCTGTCCGTTGCCTGGCCATGCTCTGACAAGCCACAAGCTCCTCTGGCTCCTGCCAAACCTCCACCTCTATGAATGTCTGGCCTGCCAGCCAGACAACGACAGAGCGAGTGCTTCCTGCTTAGCTCTACCCATACATGCAGCACTCCACAAAAAGCAGGCAGAAATTGTGGTGTCCCCCATATAAACAGAGGATTTTATCATCCCTTCAGTCTGCCGTTGCTGCCTTCCTGCGGGAAATTTGCACAGATACCAGAGGGGAGGATGCAAACTTCACGTTAACTGCCCTTTAATGTCAGTGCTATGCATTACTCAGCAAAAACATGGCCCTATTTCATCCACAGTCCATTCTCTTTTAGCCTACTTCACCCTCTTTTATTCTCCCCCGTGAATATTCCCAGTTTCTCCACATCCTTGTCCAAAAGGTTTGAGAGCTTTCTGCCTGCGCCAGGTGCAAGAGTGCAGGAATGAGGTGTTGATCAAAGCCTGACTCATGGCTCTGTAAAACACACATTTGTTCAGGTTGTGCTGTAGCTCACATAGTGAAAACCATATTTAGGAGGCCAAACCTGGGTTCACTTAAACTTGATGTTCTCTAAAACCTCACAAAAAAGTACAACTCTACATATTTTAGGTTTAGTGGAATCTTCCAACAGAATTTTGGGGAGCATAACCCAGATTTGGCAATCCACAGTTGACTCACCCACTCTGTATTAATCCCTAATGTGTAAAGCTAATGCAACTCCTGCCTTGGTGCTGTGGTCATCTTAATTAACACACACTCCTCTTGGGTTTAGACTTCCCTTGTTTCTGAACCAGCAAGTACATTAAAAGAACATATCTCTATCCACATAATTACATAATTTGGGAATGAGAGAAGAAGGGGAAAGTGATCTGAAGGAAGCAGATACTGCAGAGAGCGCTCCAATTTTGTAAAAAATAACACCTTTGTGCTTGCTGGGTTAGGTGGGGTTTTGGGTAATGAAAACACAGGAAGGCCTAAGCCAGAGGGATTTTAAAGGTTATACTAAAGGGATTGGTTGGGTACTGGCTAAGAAAACATTGTGTTGCAAGCAAAGCTATTTGTAGCCCTTTTCCCTAAATTTCCCCAAATTACTTCCTGATGGGATGTGTTCCCTGCTGCAGATCTGGATGCAGAAGAGCATCTGATGGTGACTAATTTCATGCAGATCTGTAGCAGAGCCCTGATCTCTGTCAGCCACGAGCAAGGCTGTGCCTCACTCCTGAACCTGCTGCTTCTGCTTGTTCCCGTGGCAAAACCAAGCCCAGCTCCCAAGGCAAACACAACTGCAGATCTCACCTGAAGTGAGGTGTTCTGAATCCCTCTCTCTCCACCAAACCTCCAGATTGCCTTCCCAGCACAGAGGCAGGGGATGAGATCCAGCATTGCTGTGGTAGCTCTGCCAGCCTGTGGTGACAAATTCCTACCCATGGCTCAGGGAAGCTGTGCCAGCACATCTGGGAGACACACATCCCCCAGATCTGTGGGGGCAGAGACACACATCCCCCAGATCTGTGGGGGCAGAGCTGTGGAGGTGCTGGCAGACACTCGCCTGTCCACTTCATGCTTTTCAGAGATCACTCATTGTGTTTGATGTTGAGAAAAGCATAGGATGATCCTAATCTTGTGTTACCCATTTTTCACAAAAGAATTTGGCTTGAGAGTTCACGCTTTAGTGAGCAACAGAAACATGAAACTGCCTCTAAGCACCTACTGTATCAGGATGAGATGTTACCACGTTGATTTACTTCAGGTTTTTAAAATGAGGTGATTTTCCCCCACAAATGCAAAACCAATAATTCAGTTTCTAATGGAAGGTGAAATTCAAAACACAGCACATTGGCTGTGCGTGTATCAGGTAGGTCATATTTGGCCCACATGGTTGGCACCCCTGATTTAAAGAATACCAGAGAAAATAACCCAAGAAACAGTTTGTGTTCCCTATAAATAGCTGCTCACCAGGTAGTTGTGAGTGTGTGGTCTACAAATAAAGTTTGTCCAAACTACATCAGAGTGCCTGAATATTCTCTGCCTGATTTTGCTGAGTTGTGTGCCTTAATTTGTCTCACACCTCCTGTTGCAGACCCTTGTCCTGTTTTCTTTCCCAGCCCTCTGAACTCCCTGGTAGCATTTGGACAGATTTTATGCAGAGTTTATCCAAAGATTTCTGCACTGATTTAGTGCGTGGGCTACTTGAGCCAAGGGAAACAGGAACTATTTCTAAGGCATGAAAAGGCAGAAAGGAAATTTTCTTATTTAAATATAATTTTTCCATATTACTTAATAGTCTAGAAAGTTAATGCCTTTCTGGCAGCACTTCCCACTGGGAAAAAAAAATATGGTTCCTACTCAGCCAAACAACAATGTAATAATGCTTTAGGTTGGGTTAAACGTCTCAGAAACTGGCAGGTGTCACAGCCACCTTGCCTTCAGTGAAAAAGGCAATTGAGAGCCCTTATGGAACAAGGGATTTACATCAGTAGGAGCTACTACACAAAAAACCAGGCACATGGCAAGGTTTGAATAGATGGTGAATCATGTGGCCCAAGGGACTTTTCGGGGTGGGGGTGTGTGTGTAAAATATCAGGCCATGAGGACCAGATGGTTGAGCTCTGCATGTGCGAGAGGAACAGCGAGAAATGCTGCAGAAACGGAGGCTGAGAAGCAGCTGAAAGTCAAGGACACCGGGGAGTTTGATTTTGGAAATTGCATGGAGGGTTTAGTGAGGGTCAGAGCAGTGTTGGTGCTGGGAGCAAAAGCACAGCTGAAAAACAGTTTTGTACATTTGTTCTGTAAACAGGATGAATCACCTCGAGTAGTATACACCTGCTTTGTCATGGGCTTCTCCTCTCCCACTGACTCTGGCACCAGAACTTGGGGCTGTGTGCAGGGACAGTTCAGCTCTCCCACATCATAGTTCCCCTTTCCTCCTGTGCCCTGTCCATACTAAATTCTGTGGGGCAGAGACTCTCCCTCAGTAAGAGTCTGTGTGCACATGACAAACAATTGTTGGCCTTGTGCAACATCTGAAATTTAGCAGAGATTCACTTGACTTACTTGGTAAATCCCATTCCTTAGGGTCTGTCTTTCCAATTGTAAATTTTTCAAGGCATTGCTCTTGCTCAGTACATGCTGTAGTGGGAATTCATAGCTGAAAACACAAATAATTAATGTCACTGGTAATGTTTAAAAATAAATATTTAAGGCTCTGTCTTGTTATGCACTTTCTTAACTGAGTTTATGAATATTTCCTTGGACATAAATGGGGTTAGTTGTTGTTATGTTGAAGTCTTTGTAAGCTGGGGTCTGTGTTATGAAGAAAAAAATTAAATGTATTTCAAAAATGTAGTTCTGAAGACAATAAGGAAGAACAGATCCCCATTCTTGTCCAGCTTGTGTTACCAAATAAACTAACAATATGAGTATGCAGCAGATGGTGTGTGCAAACAATACTGAACCTAATCTGTGAGCCTTTTTTGGGTGTTTTCCTAACTAACCTGAATTACCCATCAATACCATCCAGAGTGTTAAAGCATCTTTCAAAAATCATGAACTCCCAGCAGTTTTCATAAGCAGTGTGTTAACCTTTCAGTCCTTCCTAATTTTTTCCTTGGCAATAATGAAGCAACAAATTGGTACCAAGACTGGAGCACGGATATTTTCCATACCCCACTAAAGCCCTGGTTTTGTTGTGCTCAATGAGAATCTCCACACACACGTTGACTCCTGAGCTGCAGATGTGTAAGCTTTTGATGAAAGGATTTGTGGCAAAATCATTATACAGGCCAAAACTGAGCTAGAGAAGGACACTTGCAATTAGTAATGATTAGATTTGAATTTCACTAATAGAGGGTTGAGTCTTCTTCCATTTAAATCAGTGGCACAATTCCATTTTAGATTTTGCTTTTTTGGAGTCAGCAAAATAGGCTCAGCTTTTGCCCAAAACCAAATGATATGCCTGAAGCACTGCATAGCTGTTAATTAAAATTAGGTACCTGAGACACTGAAATGTTCTATTTCGTCCATACTAAGTTGACTCATTATAAGTAGAACATCCATTGCTTAAAAACAGTCTTTGAAGTGTTTACAGTTGGATTTATAATCTGCTCATTTTATGTTGTTTAATCCGAAATCTAAACGTGTACAAATCTAAAAGTTTCCTTAAGTATAAAATGTACAAGGAGACAAAGCTGTGAGAAATTGAAAGACTGTTTTCTGAGACTTGGGAAAAAAAACCAAAACCAACCAACCAAACAAAGCAAAACCCACAAATTAATAATGAACCACAAAATACTTTTATTCCCCCCAAAAATCCCCTTTATGGCAATAATTGACTTGAAAAATTAACATGAATTCTTCAGTCACAGGAAGACTGTTAACTCTACCTGCTGAGTGTATCATACATAGTGTGATGCTGGTTTTGAGCCAGGTCCAAATAAATCATTTCAGGATAAAACAAATCCTTTCCTGGCCCATCCATTCCTGTGCCATTCGATTGCCCTCACCCATTACAGTGGTCAGGAGCTGATGGCTTTTCCCATGTTCCAGATAAGATTCATAAGACTGTGGCTCATAAAGCATTTTTTGGACAGCTTCTACATGCTTGTAACAACTTTTTCCTCAGTAAAATGGTGAATTTTAAATAGGAGTGAATTTGACTGCCTTTTTATTATTATAATTTGAATTATATGACACTTTTTTGGGTACTACAGGTCCTTCTCCTTCTCTATTGCAGAAATAGCCTTTTCTAGCTTTTTGTTTGCCCTGTGCACAAAGCAGGATCCTCCTTGCCCGAGTGCAGTGGTGTTTGTGTTGGGTCTGGAAGGCCATCTAGTGACACAACCGTGCAGGGGAAAATGCAAAGCCCTACTCGAATTGTGGTTTTGGGTTTTTTTCTTAGTTGAATTAAACGGTCTTGATGCACCCGAGCATGTCCTTAGGGGTTTGTTGCTATTCCCACAAGTAGTATTTTTTAAAAAATTAGAGGAATATTTTATTTCTTAAAAACAAACAGGGTTTACTTAAGATAGAGCACATTGTTAATTCCTGCCAGGAAAGAAACACTTTTTTTTTGGTGCTGAATGGTGGGAGATTGGCACCTGAGCAGTTCTGTCCAAAACTCAGTGTCACTCCCCTGACCTGTGCATTGGAACCAAACATAATCCAGAGGCTGTGATCCCTTTCCAGAGCCAAACACACCCAGCTGTTGCGATCCCCTGCCTTCCACGGTACCAAAAAACCACCATGTGGAAGCCTGGGGCCACCACATCTCTGCAATTACAATGTGAAATTCCAGTTATTTTTGCGCCGCACCTTGGGCGGTGAGCAGACGATGAGCAGAGCTGTGGGTTCTTACACGAACAATAAATCGGTAGAAAACAAGCAGTGAGTCGCTGCCAGTGCCAGCACCAGGGTGCCATCCGGGGGTACCTCTCGGGTCTCTGCCTGCCCTCACCGCGGCTGNCGGCGGAGCAGCCCCGCGGCCCCGCGGCCGCCCCGTCGGGCAGGAAGGAGGTGAAGGTGGTGATCGTGGGCGATGGAGGCTGCGGGAAGACGTCGCTGCTGATGGTGTACGCCAAGGGCGCCTTCCCCGAGGTGAGGGGCTGCCACCCCCGCGGGGCTGGGGGCCGCAGCCGGGGCCGGCCCCAGCGCTTGGGCCCCGCCAGAACCGCTTCGCACAATCACAGAGTCCATTAAGGTTGGAAAAGGCCTCTGAGATCATCGAGATCGTTCTCCTCCCTTTGCAGCAATACGCGCCCTCTGTTTTTGAGAAGTACACAACGAGTGTGACAGTGGGGAAGAAGGAGGTCACCTTGAACCTGTACGACACCGCAGGTAAGGGGTTCCACTTTCCCTCTCCCAGCTGCCAGGGGCAGCTCCTGTGCGGCCACTGCGATGGCACCACTCAGGGACATTGGCCTGGGACTGAGCCCAAACCCGGCCCCGGCCTTTCGTAACTTCAGGCAAATAAGCAGAAACTGCGTTTATTACTGTAAAATGCTTCTCCGGTCAATGCGCACCTATTTCTGTCCCAGCAGATTTTCCTATGTNTGAGCAGAGCTGTGGGTTCTTACACGAACAATAAATCGGTAGAAAACAAGCAGTGAGTCGCTGCCAGTGCCAGCACCAGGGTGCCATCCGGGGGTACCTCTCGGGTCTCTGCCTGCCCTCACCGCGGCTGGCACCGCTCGGCCTTCGGGACCGGACACGCATCGGCGTTGAACCGGAGCTGTCCCTCAGCGCTGGCCGCTTGGAGGGACCCAGCACGGCGCTGGAGGGGCTCCCTGTGAGAACAAACGGAATGGGAATAAATAAACGAGGATGGGGTGTGTGGGTGGAAGGGCAAAGGGGACGGGGCCCGATGCTCCCGGGGGATGGAGCCTCGAGGGCTCCCCGGCGGGCCGGGCGGGCAGAGCAGCCCCGGTGGGTCTGAGGGGACGCGGCGCTGAGGGGCCCTCACAGGGGCCGTGACCCCGAGCAGCCGCAGCCTGCGGGCGGCCCCGGGCCGGAGACGGGGCCCGGGGTCCGGGAGAGGCTCCCCCAGTGTCCCGGGGGACCCGGGCGGGGCCCTGCGGNATCGTTCTCCTCCCTTTGCAGCAATACGCGCCCTCTGTTTTTGAGAAGTACACAACGAGTGTGACAGTGGGGAAGAAGGAGGTCACCTTGAACCTGTACGACACCGCAGGTAAGGGGTTCCGCTTTCCCTGTCCCAGCTGCCAGGGGCAGCTCCTGTGCGGCCACTGCGATGGCACCACTCAGGGACATTGGCCTGGGACTGAGCCCAAACCCGGCCCCGGCCTTTCGTAACTTCAGGCAAATAAGCAGAAACTGCGTTTATTACTGTAAAATGCTTCTCCGGTCAATGCGCACCCATTTCTGTCCCAGCAGATTTTCCTATGTCAACTTAAACCAGACCGATATTTGAAGACTGTAAAGATGATCAGATTTTCAAATTGCATCTCTACCAGCATAGTTTTACCATAGCATTGCAGCTAAGACTGCTAGAGACTAAAGTACAAACAAACCAACCAACCACCATTATCTGTTGCACATCAATGTGCCTTCCAGAAAAAAAAAAAAAGGGTCGATTGTCTAATGGCAGTTCCGGTCATCAACTCATTCATTATCTTAACAACCCAATTAATTCAGAAACATCAAATAGCAAACATATCTGAAAGTATTAAAACCCAGTTCCCAGATGCAAAGCATAATACAATCAACCAGGAAAATATTTTAATCTGCTTCCATGTGTGACTGAAGAGGGAAGGAGAAAAAGGCTGGTTTGTGTTCAAAATCAAAAGGCCGTAGCAGTAAAAGTTATTAGAAAATGCAGATAGTTTGTTCAGGTTCATTTGAGGAACTTGTGAAATGCTTTGTGTTCCACTTCACTCGAAGTTCCCAGACTCTGTTATCCAGCTCCATTCCTAAATGAACCCTAAAATTGACACGTGCTTGGTTTCAGCTCAGTGTAAATCATCTGTTTCAGTTCAAGCCTGTGGAGTCCTTCCAAATTTACACCAAGACAAATAAGAACCAAATACAGTCCAGTCATTTTTAATAGTAGTAAAACACACTTACCTTCTTGTATACTGCACGTGATAGCTGAAAACGTAATTTAAAAGGCTTTTAATCTAAAAGTGAATTTTATTGTTAATTTTTACTACAGTGTAGTAAGATCCTGAGCACCCAATTTGCCAATATGTCTTCTTGTGTCAGTGTTACTGTTCTAAGTCCATTTAGTTGGGGTAACATACCTTCTACTGAATGGCAAAGGGTTTGGGTCTAACTCTTAGAGGAACAGAGAAGGGCTGGAATCTTGTGTGAGCAACCAAAGAGGGATTTCCTTAATACAGTGTGTTGGCACCAAGAACCTGCCACTGCACTGGTCATTTTTGTGTTTGTCTGCTGTCAGTGTGGAATTCTTGCCTGTCACACAGTTCCTAGCTCTCGTTTAAAATCCCCATGCTGCACATTCCAGGATTTGCCTTTGGAGTCTCTTCCAGGCTCTAAGGAGCATGGGCTGGATCCGGAGATGGCAGTAGGCTGGGCAGGTCCAGCACTGCAGCACTGAGCTCTCCCAAGCCTGGCAGGAGTGCACAGCTCCCTGTGTCCCAGAGCTCAGCTCTGCACAGGACCTGCAGCCACCAGCAGCCCAGGAACTGCTCACTGAGCCTGGTGCTGGTGGCTTATCACGGAATCGGGACAGTTTGGGTGGGAAGGGACATTTAAAGGTCATCTAGTCCAGCCTCCCTGCAACGAACAAGGACATCTTTAACTAGATCAGGTTGCTCAGGGCCCTGTCCAACCTGACCTTGGATGTTTTCGTGGATGGAGCAGCCACAGCTTCTCTGGGCAGCCTGTGCCTCATTGTGAAAAATTTCTCCTTTATATCTAGTGCAAATCTACTCTCTGATAGTTTAAAACCATTACCCCATATCCTGTAATTTCCCTGTTCATGCATGTAACTAGCAGGCAGTGTGTACCTTCCACATTGAGTTCACAGCTGTAAAAACTGATTTGGATCAAAGCACTGCTCCACTGAAGAACAGTGGGGTGTATTTTGTGTCTTGTGAAATACTTTGGATAGTGGAGCTGCCACTGTTGCCGTGGAAAAGCAATTGCTTTCCATCTGTAGTCTGGAAACATTGAAACCCAACGTTTTTCACCTCCCAAAACAGCATCATGGCCACAAGGCTACAAGTTTCTTGAGGCTGTTGACACTTGTCTCCTCCCTTCCTGTTAAATTTCTTTCGCTTTTCATAAGACACAGCAAGAAAGAAAGCAGGGAGATTGTCACCCGGGTTAAGACATTTGATTGGGTTTTGGTTCTGTTTCAAAGATGCTTACATCGTTTAATGTTACATATCTCTGTCAAACTCTAATTCAAGTAGCTTTTCATCCTCTTTCTGTAACTGGAAGTTTTGCTAGAGGAAGGACTTACTTGAGCACACATTTTAATCCCATCTTGTTTTTAATAATACAGAACTGATGTTGAGTTCCTTAAGGGTTAGGTTAGGACCAAGAGTTGTGTATTTTTAGGATCTTGCTTGGAGCAACACTAAAGAGAGCTGGGTGTACTTCACCATCGTGGGAAGGTAAAGGGCAGGTTCAGCTCCATGGGCTGTTTAAAGTTGGAAGGATCCTTTGTGTTGTCAAGTCCTGTGCAGCTTGAACGTTTGAGCTTGTCCTACTTACTGAGGAAGGAGGACACAAACAAAATGCTTAAGAATGAAACGTTTCAAGATATAAAAGGTATTCTTTTCTTGACAAGAATTTCGGTAACAAATGAGCTTAGTGGGTTAGTCTAAAATGTACCAGCAAAATGACTTTTGGTGAGATTTCTGTACTATGCTGCTGTGTCTTCCTCATCAAACCCTTCTTGCTGTTGCAGGAAGTTGGGGGCACACATACGCAATGTGTCAAGGCTTTGTAACGTCACTCGTCTGCTCTGCAAACAGCCTTTGCAGCTGCTTTCTCCATTAAAACTTTCCATTTCCAGCTGTGCTCAACAGAGGCAGAGGCACTGGGAGGTAAAAGAAATCTGTCACTTTTCCATGCCAAGGGAGCAGTGTCAGTGCTGCAGGTGCAGCTCAGACACAAGGCTCAATTCCTGGTGCAGGAGTTCCTCAGAGCTGAGAGCAGAGCAGTGCTGGGCTGGGGAGGAAGTAATGCCTCATCATTGTGGGTACTTGCTCTGCGTGACAAGAAGCAGATGCAAGGCCTCCAGCGAGGTTTTTCAGGTCTCTGATGACAGAAGCATGGCAGCCTGAGGTCTTCAGAGAAATTTTAAAAGCCAGTGAATGCAAGAATAATTTCTCATGATTTTGAGAGGGAAATCACACCTGAGTAAGACAAAAACTCTGAGTTTTTAATTGAAGTGTGCCCCTCTCCTACCAGTTTTCCTCCTGCCAAGAATGTCTGTTTCCCAATTTGTTTTAAACTGAATAATGAAAAAACATAGCTGGCAAGCAACTCACAGGCTGGCACTTCTTTGGTGATGAATGGGCAAAGGGGGTGAGGAAGAGCAGACAGAGGTGAACATGCACATGAGACTGAGACCTGTGGTTTCACTTCTCCTGTTCACCCTCGACCATCACCAGGGCTCCCTCCCCACTCCAGGGCCTGACTGCAGTGATGTGGTCACACAGCATCTCCCAGAGGCACGCAGCACTGGGAGCTTGGCAGAGAATTAGCAAATTTTAGGTGAATTCAGTTGGGTGGAGTTTCTTCTTTAGAAAAACCCAAAGTCTCTGATGGTACAAGGAGTTGAGGAAGACAGAGGGGTCACAGATATGCTCACACCTAGGCAGATACTCAATCAACTTTCCACAGCATGTTGTTTGTTAATTGGGGAAAGAAAACAGCTACCTGTGTTTGAGGAAGCATGCACAGGGGCTTTGCATATGCATTCAGTTACTGCTTAGGCTCACCCCTGCTCCTCCTTTTTAAAACCCTTTTAGTAAAAGACCTAAATCTGTGCCAAATTAGCTCTGACCACAGACTGAGCAGCTTTACAGAGGAAAAAAGTCTCCCAGGCTCTTTCTTACATTTCACCAGCAGCACTTGAGGACAGGGGGTGAAAGGGATTGTTTTCAGAGAGGGGGATGTCTATGTTTAGACGCAGCTTGATCTGGGTCCCGTTACATCCTCAGCAGCTGAGGAGCTGTATCTGAGCTCCTAAAGAGCAGCTTCCTTCTCCTTCCCCATGAGTGCTGCAACCACCCGACTGTAACAAGTTGAGCAATTGCCACTTCACCTTCCCTCTCTGCTCTCTGCACCCCACCCTGTTCTGTGCTCTGTATCCCACATTCCAAAGGCACACGGAGCCGTGTTTTATATGGCAGAATTTTCTCACGCATTTATTGTTTGCTTAAAACCCCTTAACTGCAAAGCTGGGCTTGAAGATGAAGGAGCAGTTCACCACGGCATAGCTATAGTTTTTGACTTGCAATACAACATATTAAAGACACTTTTTCTGTAATTCCATCCAGGAGAGTGTGAATTTAGACGTACGTTCTGATTCCAAGCAACTAAACATGTTTCTCCCAATGGGGCAGCCCTGTCTGCCTCACAAATTGCCAACAACAACTTGGAGGACCTTTAAATTTTACAAGCTATGTTGGTAGAAACTCAGAAACCTGAACTTGAACAAGGAATACTTTACATAGCACTAGAGGAAGTTAGGAGGGGAAAAAAAATTTGGCACCTGATGTGTTTAATGCATTTAGGGGATTATCTCAGCAACAAATGGTAAATCAGTTGCAAACAAGTAGATGGATTGGGAGAATAAGAAGGGATAAGCAGTACAGTCTTTGCTCTGAATGTTTATACAACATGCAGAATTTTGTCAATTGTCTATTATTTCTGGATTAAGCCCTGAGGGATCAATCCCTCTTTGTTCTGCACCTCCCCACAGAGCACACGGCTCTTGCAGAAGCTCAAACACGAAGTGGTCCAAACCCAAGATTCCCATTGTACAAACATCTCAGGCAAACTGAGTAATGGTTTATCCAGTAGGGATTGCCTTGGAATAAACTGTATCTCAAACAATCATTTAAATTCAGGAAGGGAGAAAAATATTGTAGTATTATTGGCCTTCTGGAATCTGCAGTCCTTCAGACTGGAGACAAAAATTTTGGCAAGTGATGAGCACATGACTTTGGACTGAGGCAGGTGTCAGGGCAGGAATCATTGCTGTGGAGTTGGGGCACACCGAAATTTTCTGCATTCCTTCTTTTGAAATATCAACATGAAGATTTGAGATGTGGATCTTCCCCGTAAGGCGGTTTCTGATCTGTGTGTGGATTGTGGTGACAGTGGGAAGGAACAGCACTCCCAATTCTCCTCATGGAAATTCAGTACATCCCAGACATGTACATTCAGGTGACAAATACACCTTCTACAGACTGCTTGAATCATGTTTTCTTCCTTATTAAATGAAAAAGATTGGGTTTTTTTTTTCCTGAGCTGCCAGCTGTATCTGGGAATTACTGCTTTCTTGAACTTAATCTCTCAAAGCAAGACACCTTCAGACCCTGGCACAGTGATTACTGCAAGGGGAAGAGAACAGGCCTGAAGCAAATCAGCTTCCTCTTGTCACATCACGTGCTAGAATATCCCTAATCAGAAGTATGACAAATCCCCTGCTTTTCCAGAATTCAGCAGAATTCCCTTAGATCTGCTGCAGAGTCCTGCTTCAAAGGCCAGTTAAGCCTGGCTCATGCTGCAGCACAGCTTGTAAAATCCTGTGTGTAATCACTGCTTCCTCTCAGCTCACCAGGCTGGCAACAGCAAGTTTGCCACTAAGGTTTCTGCTTCAGCATTCCTGTCTAGCAAATACAGTGTTTCTTCTCCTCACAGCATCCCATGTGCAAATGTTTTTGGGGACTGCCACTGTCAAATTGAAAATATTTAATAATAATTTTCAGATTCCTCTTGATGACTTTACTTTTGAGAAGCAACTTGGCAGCCGGTGTTTAGAGCTGCTTCTAAGTCCTAAGCAAGCAGACAAAGCAGGCTTTTTATTAAAACCTGCCAAGGATGTGTTTTGTATTCTAAACCATCAGTTTTGTCAGTGAGGGGGAATCTCCTGTACTCAAAGGGAGGAATTTTACAAGTGTGAAAAACTTCTGTGCAATTACAGCACGATTGTTCTTGATCTCAAGTATGTGTCTGTGCATATCCCCATCACTCTGCTTGTTCAGGATGGAGATTTCTTCATCCAAAGCATCCTGTGTGTTTCAGGGCAGGAGGACTACGATCGGCTACGGCCACTCTCTTACCAGAACACCAATGTCGTGTTAATTTGTTACGATGTCATGAACCCCACCAGCTATGATAATGTAGCAGCCAAGGTAAGAGGCTTTCCTAATTACTCCAGCCTTCTAAATGAATTACACGTGCCTGATATATGACAAGATATCAGAAGAAAAACGCTGGTGCTTTTAGTGTCCTGTACCCTGGGTGTGTGGATGCCCAGATCACTCATCATGAGCTGAGCTGCAGGTCACAGACCTTAGACCTGAGGCTCACCTCTCCATGGCTCCTAAGTGCTCAGAACTGGGCTTGACTCTCACTGAAAAGATCAAACACCAGCAGTGAAATCATTGCTTTATCAGTAGCAGTGTAACACGACCAACATTGCACATCTCAGAGTCAAGACTGCTTCCATCACACCCATATTTAACTGCAGGGGAGAGATGAGAGCAACCTCTTCTCTGTGCTGGGGTTTCTGTAATGCTCCAAAGCGTGCTTGGACACAGTGCCAGGAAAACAAAGCAAGACTTAGTCCAAATTCTGTTTTTAAATGTGACTTTAGAGGAGCTCCTTGGAATTTAAACAGATGGTAAATAAACAGTTTGGCATAGAGACAGATGCCACTATGTTTTTATAAAGCAGCTGACTTTGGGTAGGACTTTTAAACATTTCTGTGATGTAAATAGTGCATGTTGGGCCCCCCCACTAGACTAACAACCCCAAACCTCTGAAATTTCATCTTGCATTAAATACTGCTTGGCTGCATTGTTTTGATTTCAGGAAACAAACAACAAAATAAAAGCCAGATGTGAAAGTTTTGTTTTTCTACCCTCAGTGGTATCCTGAAGTGAATCACTTCTGCCGGGGTGTCCCGCTCGTGCTGATCGGCTGCAAGACGGACCTTCGGAAGGACAAGGAGCAGCTGCGCAGGCTCAGGGCTTCCAAGCAGGAACCCATCACCTACAACCAGGTAAACTTCAGTGTATCTGAAGTGGTGGCCTCCTGGCAGGAGATAAAGCACACGATGGCATTGCTCCTCACAGGTAACACCACAGACACTCCAAAATTAGGTGATCCAGATAAAGAAATGATTGGCAGTCAGCACCAACAGAGATTTCTGTAAGTTCTTTTTGGAAGTGGCCAAATCACCACCCATTTTTAGTGCTAAAGTAAAGAGAAATATGAGCAGTTTGAAAGGACACAACTATCTATGCCTTCTATGCTCATGTCATCTTGTTCTTCTTTCCTTTCACAGCTGGGTTATTACTGTTACAAGTTTGTAAGTCTTAACAAGTTTGCTGGACTTCCTTCATAATTGTTATTAGCTTACACTGCAGCCATCACTGGTGCTTTGATCAGCACTGTTATAAAGACTGGGGATGTTAGGAAATACATTCCAGGATTAAACACACTGACCGTTCTGGAATAAATGTGTTTTGCAAATCCTACTTAAAAATAAATCCTTTCAAGGCCAATAGCAAGAACATCTGCAAGGTTTCTCTGACATGAGAGACTGTTCTTTGAAGTCTCAAAAGTAATCTTAAGAAAACTATATGTTATCAATATCTTTAAGTATTATGAAGCAGTGAAATGTATAAGTAATGTGTTGTCATTGGCATAGCTGTCCTAGGTACAAGAGAAACAGTGATGGAACAGCTTGTCCCATGTCACACAAGACCTTTCTGCTCTGGTCCTCCACTTTTTCTATTCTTTTTTTTTTAAACTACAAAGCCATCCTTCTCCTCTCACCTCAGAGCAAGAACAGCAGCTTTCAAACTGAGACACACGTCCGGGGATCAGGGTCAAGTGCACTACGACCTTGAGTGAATCACCACTTCTTCTAAACAGCAGGAAAATAAACTGCAACTGCATCACCACGAAACCACGCTGGGCCTTTCAGTTTGGCTCCCTTGCACACAAGATGAGGTCCCAGCCTGTCACTGTGAGCAGTTGCAGATTGTCCCTTGTTTGCATGAATAAATCCCTTCATCATCCTCACATGAGAAAGGTTCAGGGCTAGCAACAGACACTTCTGGCCAGTCTGCTGAGGCCTCATGCAGTGAAACTCAAGGGCCCACACGATATACAAACTTTGTCTCCTGTGTGAGCCCTCCCACTTGGTTTTTCCCCCCTGAAATGTGCTCTACCTCAGTCTTTTACAGCTGATGGCACCTTGAGCCACAGGACGTGATGCTTCCCATGCCAGGCACAGAGGATCTGAGCAGTATCTGCCACTGCAGCTTGCAAACAACTGGAAGGAGACAAACTGCCTAAATATGAAGAACTGCCCCCCCATAAAAGCCCAAGTGCTCAAGTGACCCCACTCCCAGAGATTATAACGAATAAATGCAGAGTCTGTGAGCCATGGGTTGCAGACCTGGAACTCACAGTAAAAGGCTCACAAGCATTCAAACCTGAGGGCTGGCTCTGCAGGGACAATAAAAGGATCACAAGTAAGAAATCACTGTGCTTTGTCTGTAGTGATTTCACACAACCAGCATTGCATGGAAATATTTTAGATTCAAGTCTGTTCCCATTGCATGGCTGAGAAGTGCAGGCACCTGTTTGTTTTTCTGAGGATTTTGGCTGAGCCCTTGTGATGCTTCACAGCAAAAGCCAAGGTTCCTGCATGTGCACCAGCAAAACAAGGCATGGCATCAGTGCAGATTCTGTTCTTGCATGTGACATTCATTACTAAAGGTGACATCACAGAATAGTTAAGGTCAGGCCTGAAAAAAACACCACCATGTAGACATCTTATCCTCACTTAAGTACCTACCTCAGCATTTAGTTTAAAGAAATTCAATACTGAGAATATTTTTGTGCTATCAGGACTCTGCATCTCAAGAGTCTCTAATGCTCTGAACTCTTAGGCCAGGCTTTGGTTCAACATAGTGGAAAAACCCCAAGTTTATTTACAGTGCTTCAGTTTATTACCAATGCCACTCACACTCCAGCACTGCACTCAGAGGCAGCTTCTTTCTTCATGATTGCAAAGATGTACAAAATAATTCCCTTTCTTCCCCAACTCACCTTCCTTCTCTCATCCACCGAACTTACATCTTTTCTTACCTTTTTGTTCTTTCCAGGGTGAGGCAGCTTGCAAGGAGATTCATGCAGAAATTTACCTGGAATGCTCAGCAAAATGTCGTGAGAACATAGAAAATGTTTTTAAAGAAGCCACAACCATTGCACTGAGTGCCATGAAGAAAGCCAAGCGCCACAGGAAACACAAAGTGTGCTCAGTGTTATGATCTGGACTGCATGACAGCCAAGTAATTCAGATTTTATAAACAGTTTAACTTTAAAAACCTTTTTCTTTCTTTTTTTTTTTTTTTTTACATGTTTGTATTCCTAGGATAATTTTTATTTTAAAATTTTTAATTATTTTTAGTATTTTTGCACTTTTGTTACACTGTTCTCACGGAGTTTTCAAAGCTGTTTATCACAGTTAACTGATGCTGTGCGCCTTCACCCACCTGGCTTTTGCTTCTAAGCGTGAACAACTCACTATTTAAACTGAAATGAACAGCAACTGCTACTACGTAACTTAGTGCTGGGGTTTTTTTCCTCTGCAAAATAATTGTGGCACGCTAGAGCTACAATTTACTGCCTTTTCCCAGCAGAAAACCCACGTCTTTTAGAAACAATGTTAAAGCAGTTTATCAGGCACCTTTGAAGAGACAAAGTTTTGTCTTAACATTTTCAAGTTCATTCTTTGGTGGCGATGGCATGAGTTGGCCTCAGGCTGCCCCCTGAGTGCAGATGGAACATCCACCACCCCCCTGGACCAGCTCTGCAGAGCTGCACCTTGGAATTCTTCAAGGCCTGGTGCTGGAATGGAAAGTGGCATTTATCAATGGAAATATGTCAGTTACTCCAATTAAAAAATGGAGAATTGTGGGAAATAGTTAATTTACAGCACTCAAATTTAGAAGTACTCCAAGCAGCTACTACATGTAATGTTAAGTCAGTCTTATGATAAACATTCACAGCTTATTTAATACAAGACAGATGCAAGTCATGGTGCACACTGGAGGAAATATTTATTCACTTGTGAAATGATCTCTACTGCTATAAATTAAAATTGTCCCTTTTGTGATGACGGTGGCAGTCGTCTGTCTAAGGAGCAGGGATGCTCCCACTGCACAACCTGGTACATGTGCCTCATAGCTCCTGGTTCTTTTGCACATCCCCTCACTGAGATCTCAGATTGCAGGAGCAATCCCTAGTTTGTAGTCATCATAAACCAAACCTGTGAGGGGAAACGAGGTTCCTGCAGTCCAGGTGTCGCTGAAAGCTGTCTGTGTAAGGCAAACTGTACATGACCAGCTGATGAAAAGCTGTTTTGGAGCAAGCCATCATTATTGTTTTACATGCAGGGTGAACAGATCTGGATCCTTGAAAAATCTTCTTTTTTCCTTTTTGTTTTTCTCCTAACTTGTTTTGATTTAATTTGTGAATAGCTACGAGCCTAAAATGGAAAATTAAATTAATTGGAAGTTTGTGCACATCCTTGACTATAGAAAAACCTTGAAGAATTGTGCAGCCCTTTCTCCACTTGTCAGTAAAAGAAACACAACCACCCCTCACCTCACCTAGTACGAAACTGAAACGCCAATGTTCAGGAAGTGACTCGTTTCCCATCAGCTCCACAGTGGAAATCTTGCTTTTTTAATCTGAGTTTCTCAGGCTGCAGAACTCATGATACTCACCTCTGCAGAACCAGGTTCCTGCATTGCTTTCAACAGAAAACAATTTACATATCATAAACTGAGACTTCAAGGAGTAAAAAAAAATAAAACCAAACTCACAGAGTGTGCAAAAGATAGCAAAATACAGCCCAACTGGTGTGGAAACTGTTGAAAATACGCAAGTTGCAGTTTATTGTTCATGCCCACAGGACAGTGACATGGCAAAGGTAATTTTGAATTTGGCTAGTTTGCAGCAACAGAACTGATGAATCCATCTCAAGCCTGTGGTGCACTTTTTGTCCCCCCATGAGCACACACTGGGGAGGAGGGCACTGATTTCAACTCACACTGCCAGAGGATGGGCTTTGTGCTGGCTCAAAGGGAGCCACGACCTAAGGCAGCTCAGTGCTGCAGCTGCCTGAGGAGGTACAGAAGTTACAGCACCCAAAAAAGGGTGTTCCAATGAGTAAGTGTAAATTCGAGCAGCACAAGGACTTTAGCAGGGTGGCAGTCGGTGTTTGTCCCCTGCCATCCCCCTGACCCAGCGTTTACATTCTCTTCATTATTGGTACGAGTGCAGCATGTAAAGGAAGTATTTAATATTTGAGCTGAGCCTATCCTCCCCTTTCCAGAACCGTGCCTCAAAAACCAACCCAAGGGCTGTGTGTTTATTACTAAAAAGGGGCTGAGGCAGCTGCATATTGAATGGTTTATTTTAGGTCCTTTCAGGCCTGGACAGATGACCTGGTCTCCCTGGAAAAGGGCTTGCAGACTTCCCTGCCATTTAAAAACTGCTTTTGCTTGCATGATTTTGTTTTCAAAGGAGGAATGTCTCTTCTTTAAATAGCTTTTTAGAAGTGTATATAGCAGCAGTATGGTACAAAGATGAGCATTTTCTTTTCACAGTACACACAGGTTAGTATTGCCACTGAAAATATACCTTAAACAAATGCCTTGAAAAACAGCATTCGCTCTGTATCACTGATCCACCCAGAATGTTCAAAAATCTCTGCAGATTCAACACCCAGAATTTAAATAATAAAACTGGAAAGTGTCAGGTATCATTCCAGAATTGGAATTACAGTAGATCCCACATTTCCCCAACGCTGGCGCTTTGCCAGGCAGGTGCATGCTGCTCTATATACAGAAAAAAACCCCAGAAGCAAATACATTTTATATTAAATATACATAAATAGCAGGAGTGTGACTGGAGAGCCATGCTTGCATTAATACTGAGTCTGTGCTGGCAGAGTCCTTCACCAAACACGGGGACAGGCGAGTCCTTCCGAGCCCGTCCCTCGCCTGGCTGGGCATGAGCAGGATCTGTCCCAAACCCAGCCCTGCTGGGGGCAGAGGGATGGATACACACTGGGAACAGGGGGAGTCACAGCTTCTTCACCTTGTCTTTGTTCTTCTGGAGTTTAGTGTGCACCACTTTGAGAGTAGTGAGGAAGTTCCCGAGGAAGAGCAGCAGGAATGTGAAAGCCAACACAAAAACCTGGGAGGGGAGAGGAAGCAGCATTTATTACCTTGTAATATTACAACATGGATTACATTCAGCACTGCTGGACTCTACCAGACACAGAACAGGCTCTGTGCTGCATTATCCTGAGATATTTAAATGGAGTCAGATGTCCAAATATCTTTCAGGATGTGGTCAAGCACCCCCTCTCCCCTGCTCTGTGCTGCTTCTGAGCAGAGCCAACACGCACCTGCCATTCTTTGCATTCCTTGTGCCTTGACAATCTGAAAAGCGTGACTGCATTATATAGCTGCCAGAACTGCAGAGGGGGAAAGAAAAAGGCAATTTAATTATGAGCAAAAAGAATTAAACCTTGGAAACATTCGTCACGGGTGGATGTGAACCAAAGCACCTTTGTGTGGTGCAGAGGGAGGATGGGATCACCCAACTTACATGTCCAAAGAACAAGAAGGGAAGGAGAAACGTCAGCCCCCGCCACATCCAGGACTGAAACCCTTCTGGAAAAAGTTGACAGAAGAGGCAGAGTGTGAGCATGGAAGAGCCAGGACTGGACCTGCAGCTCTTCCCCACCCAGACCACCCCATTAGGGCTATTCCTGTCAAGTAAAAATATATACTTGAAATTGCAGTAGTTGGAGGAGGATGAAGATGGGGATGACCAAAACCTCCATCTTAGTTTCCTCAAATGCTGACAAAGATCAGATCTCTCTGCTCCTGACCCACAGGACCTGAGGAGGGGGATAAAAACCTTGCTGCCCTTAGTGCCTTGGGACACAGGCAGCTCTGCTATGGGGGGGCACACAGCCCTCTCCCCCCTATCACTGCATCCAAAACCTGTGCAAAAGCAAAGAAAGTACAGCAGGAAACCTCACCTACTGTAAGGTCCAAGTGGTTTCTCTCCCCCAAAGCCCGGAGCCTATAGAGGCAGCCCCTTTGGTAATAATACTGTAAGAACTGAACACAGCCTGGAGAAGGAGAGAGAAAACATCACTACACTGGTTATTCAGAAGTATGATAAGTATCAAACTCCTTTAATAATGTTTAATCCAACAGCATTTAATTATTGCTTATATTTGTGGGTTGCATATTTGTACACTATCTTTATATTCCTACAGTTTAATATTCCAGTATTTACCAAACAAAAGTGTTTTCTCCTAAGCACGTGCGACACAAAATTACTTCATCCTCTGAATTAGCAAGGTAAGATTTACTCACTCTGAAATATTGAAAATGCTAAAAATTGACTGCGAAACATCTGATACATGAGTCCATCCGGCCTGGAAGCAAAACACAGGGGAGGTCCATTAGTTTGCTAAAAGCATCCAATGCAGTGCCCTTCCCCTTCACCACCAGGCCTGATCCCATTAGCAAATGAACCAGCAGCTGGTGCCCAGCCCATTCCACCCACTGGGAGCCCAGAGAGGTGCTACAGCCACGCAGCAAATGCTCTCATTGATTAGGTTTCCCCTCTCTAACATGGATAAATGCTGTCCCCTCTTCTCCATCATCAGGCTTTTCTCCAGGCAGCAAAGCCATTCAGCATCATCTGCATTGAGAATCCGAGCCCTGGAGCAGGGGGTGGTTGTGCTGCTTATCCTGAGGGCAGCCAGGATAGATGGAGGGCAAGGGACCTTCTGCCCCAGCCACTCTGTCAGCCCCTTACAGATTCAGGAGCAGCAGTTTTTGTTGTTTTAAAACAATTTTTAGTAATTAACTAATCAGTTCATGCCAAGTTGAGACAGGTTGCATGGGGGCTGTATGTGGGGTGCATTGTGGGTTGTCTGACCACCACCACCACCCCACTGCAAGGGGGTAACTTGCATTTTTGGCTTTAAACTCTGTAATCAGGGCTCAGTAAAGGCACCAAACATTCATTTTGTGGTGTCCTTCCTCTATAGCAAAGTGCTGTTTGTTTCCTTAGTTACAGAGACAGAAACTGGGAGACCTGCAGAGATTTTGCTATCACCAGCCCAGCTACAGCCACAGGGTTTGCGTTTCTTTCTTTCTTTTTTTTAAACCAGCAATGTAAATACAAACTTGCAGTGTTGTATTTATCATTGAAAACATCTGTAACATCAAACAAATATTGAGGCTGACACTCTGACATGTGTCCTGTGGCCACAGCTTCGTGGTCACACTGGATTTAAGTGCTCAGATGATATAAACACCGTGAAACAGGCTTGAAGCACCTCGAGCAGGCAAGAGCAGACTCACCACGTTAACATCACTCCAGACAGGAATGTGGAAACGTAGTGATGAGACACCCACCAGCCTTTGATCCTGAGCAGAAAAAAACATGGCAGTTAGACAAGAAACGTGGAATTCAGCATTGAAGTCCAGCCTTACAGGCAAAAAATGATCCAAAAACTGGGAAAAAAGCCAGATATCCCAGCTCAAGCACAAGGGATGCTGTGGCATTTCCAACCAAAGATCTGTGACCTCTAACACAAGGCAGCACGCTTACACCCCAGACCACATCTACAACCAACCCACAGCTACCAAAAACAGCCAACACCTTGGACCAAGACCTTATGGACTCTTAAGAACTGCAACTTCTCTCTCCCCAAAACTCAGGTGGCCATGTGGGCCCTTGGAAGTGACCAGGGAGGAGGAGAGAGACAAAAGACTCTGCAGAGAGGCATCAGCATCTCGCATTTGCTGGGCTTCAGTGCCAAGCTGCATTCCTTTTTGTTGCCTGCTTTTCCTTTATGGACATTTCATGCTTTCCATGGTTTTTGCAGGTGGCACTGTACCTTGAGCCATTGCTAATGAGAATGCTCTCCCGTATCGTCAGCGTGCAGTAATACCACACCAACAGAAAGTTAAACACTTCATCTGTCACCCTGTAAAACAGAAAAAACACAGAGTAAAAAAAATCTTGTTAATTATATACATGCATTTCAAAAATCCCTATTTTTCCTTCCTCTCCCTGGGTAAATGAAAACCTGCCCAAGTGAGGCTACAGACACAAAGCCCCATCCTGATCATCTCTAACCCACACACAGCACTGCACACACGGGCAGCACTGCCAGGCTCCAGGGCCTTTTCCCCTGTGAGACAACACTGCAGATCCTGAGCTGATAAGCAGGTATGCAGGGATGGCATTAAGTGCTGCTCAAGGAGAGAAAGCACCGTGGAAGCAGCAGATGATCCAATTTAGTGAGGCCTTTCCAGGCTAATTCAATGAGGAGATTCCATGAGATCTATATAAATCCAATCAACTAAAAGAATGGAACAGCATTATGCTCTGGGGCAGAAAAAACCCAAAACACCAAAACTTTATTTTGCCATTTGCAAACTCCTGAAGCCAAGGGGACTTGGGGCAGCCTCTCTGCAGGGCAGCATCATTCCTGGTACAATCCTGCATTCACCCACACACATAGAGACTGTAGTGCAAGTTCTTGGCTCCAACACCTTCCTGGTTTTTAAGCAAAACTGAAGCTTGTTGGTGCCCAGACGCTTTATCACAACCTAGAGATAACGTTTCTGGTCTGATTATTTCATGCAAATTCTCTTTTGTTGCTTTTGCAACCCCAGAGCTGCAGCACAGTGTTGGTCCCTGCCTGGGACACCCCACAAGGAAAACCAACTGTTCGTTCCTAAGGACAGCATGATGCCAGAATAACAACATCACCAATTTTTAGCATCATCAGGAAACATGATGTTGGACTTTCTCAGTTCCAAAAGACTCTTTTAAAAAGGAAAAACAATTAGCTAAAATACAGCTCCTGCCAGAGCTGAAGAGGTGCAGGTGTCCTGCTGCTCAATTGCTCAAAGCCTGTCTCACTGTCCTTAACAGGACAAAAGATAATTCAAACCCAGCACAATTTTATGCAAAATACTTGATAACAAATAAAAATGCAGCTTACCTGTAGTGGAGAAAAAACCTGCAGGCGACAGCCCCAAGCAACAAGATTATTGTCAGATAAAGTTTGAACTTCTCATACTCGTCCTTGTAGGCGAACCTGGAAGGAGACAGGTGCTGTTTATGGACACAAACACGTTTGACTGGAATGTGGCTTCACCTTTTCCAAACCAGATACAAATGCCAAGCCCAGAGACAGAGTTTTTGCTGAAACACTTAGAAAAGCAGTGGACAGTGGTGAAAGGCAGCATTCTGCCTGCAGGGAGGGTCTGTCTCAGCTGCAACACAACGGCTTAAGTCCATCAGAGCTGGTTTCTGGGTTGGCATGACAAGATTTAAGAAATACATATATATCTACATCTCCATTTTCTGGAGCACTGTATGCCTAGAAGTCACAGTACCATTTTTCATCACAAAAAAACTCCAGACACTTTTACAATTAAGGCCACAGGCTGAGCTGGGCTTAAAAGCAAGTAAGGGATGGAATCAGGTGGAGCTAGATAAGGCATTAGCTTATTCCCATGTCATAGTCCAATCGCCCACCCTCAACATTTCACTTATCAGGTCTAAGAGAAACCCATTCCCCTCTCTGGGCTTCAGTTCACACCCACAACTGGCCCCAGAGGAACCCAAATTCACAGTGTGGGAACACTCACTCACTTTGCTTGGTTGCTCAGGAGAGTGACATTCACATTTCCCAGCACCAGATTTAAGTACAAGCTGGAAGACAAAAGCCAAGAGCAGACCCAAGTAAGTTGTTTTATTTGAACACCACAGGATGATCTAGATGGAGGTGATGAGACGGTGGCTCTGCCAAAGCCACGTTCGCTGGAGGTTTTTAATTGAGACAAACTGGAGGGAAAGACCACAGAAGAGGCTTTAAACGTGGAAATATTGGTCAGCATTTCCAGGAGATTATTGAAAAAGTTTATTTTCCTGGTCCATTTTTTGCATTACAGTCTAAGGGCAATATATGTAGTGTGCATTGTCCAAACATCACAGGGAGGATTTGGAAGAAAAGTTTCTGATAGAAACTTCTGAGGGGCTGCAGCATCACACAGCCCTTGACAGCTGACATAAATCTGCCCTAGCAAACCTGCTTGAAGAAAAGTGTAAATTTAAAGATGGTTAAAAATATCATTTAAAAAAAAAAAAGAGAAAAGTCTTGTGCTGATTCAGCCCTCAAAAAAATTAGCCCAGGAAAACACGAGTGTGGAACAGTGAACTGCACAATCCCTTGCCAGTGTGGGTTACTGTCATTTTAACAGAAAACCTGTGCTGCCCACACACATTTACATCCACTCACAGCTAATGAAGTCTGTGTACAACTGACACAGCAGCTCAGCAAGAGATTTATGACTAATCCAATTTTACATGTCTTTCTTCAACATGCACCCTTTCCTTCGGGAACAAAGCGCTGTGAACATTCACAAATCCAAAACTCCTGGAGCGCGCGAGCCTCCCCGGCGGAGCACGTACCCGTTCCTCTTGGGCAGGTAGGCTTCCATGTCAAAGAAGGCATTCTGCCTCTCCTTGATCTGGCTGCTGATCTCCTGAATGAGAGCAAACTCCTCAGGACTCGCTCTGGGCTTGCACCTGCAAGAACACAGAAACAAGATATTCCTGTTCGTGTTTTCACCTCCTTTTTATTTGAAGGAAAATAATGTCATAAAATTCACGCTGTTAAAAAACTGGCTGTGGCTGTGCGAGGTGATGCGCTCTGCTCCTGTATTTCTGCAGCACCACTTGGCTTATCACGACTTTATTTCACTGCCAGGTTTATGCTGCTGTAGGTTACTCCAACCAGCTGGTTTATAAATCAGCCTCTCTTTTCATCAGCTCAGTGACAGGATCGCGTGGGAATATTGTGCTTTTCCGAAGGAACTCCTTCCACCTTGGGAACTGTGTGTGATTTCAGGGACTGCCCTTGCAGAGGCTGCAGCTCTTCAGGTATGGAGTATGTCAGGATGTAACAGGACACAGAGCTGATGATTTACTGACAAACTGTGGTTTTAGTAATTAATGTTAACCAGAGAGCAGTGAGCAGCAGAGCCAGCAGCCCGTGGTGTCAGAGGTGCTGTACTCTGGCCTGCATGCAAGGAATCCAGCCCGTGGCTCCTGGGGATCAGCCAAGCAGCCAGAGACAGTTCCCTCCTGTGAATCCACCCAGGAGCAAGTTACACCTTCAGGTTCAAGGATTGATGCTGTTCTCCCAGTGCAGTTTACAGAGCAAAGCATTGCTCACCTGGCACAGCCAAAAGCTGTGCAGTCCTGCAATGTACAGCATGCATGAGCAAGGATGAAATCCACACCAGCTCCTTTAAACTTCTGCATTTACAGGACTCCCTCTCTCACGTAGTTATGAACATTCTACTTGGCTATAATATAGAACAACTTTAGCACTGCAACACAGATTTTCTATTAAAAGTGCTAAAAGTCCAAGCATTTCAGCCCTTTGGGAAGGAGAAATATCCCATCCCTGCCTCCTCCACCCTCCAGGTCTCCTGTTACCGTTGCAGGCTGTGCTTCAGATCCCTCAGTGTCTTCTTCTGCCGATGTATGGAGCTGCTGCAGGCTGTCTGCAAGCTGGTGACTTCTTCCAGTTTCTGCCTGTAAACTTTGTGTGTTTCCTGCAGGAGAAGAGGAGACAATTGGTAGGAAGAGCCTTTCTAGGTTATTCATGGCATTTGGTCCTCACCTCTGAGGGAAACAAGGAAAATCCTGGTTTTTGGGATACAACAGTCACCCTTTAAACAAGCAAGGAGAGGGAGATGCCAAACCAGTACAGACACAACAGGGCTTAAATGGCCACTGATGAAATTCCTGCAAGAGGAAAAGCATCCTCTACACTCATCTAATTTCCTCTTTCTAATGAACTTTCCCACTCAGGAACTCCTCACTCCTATCCCACCCTGCAATGAAGCCCCTAATCCTTGAATCCCCTAATCCTCCATTTGATCCTGATCCATGCCCATCAAATGGTGGCTAAATCACAGAGCAGGCACTCCAATTTCACAGCCAGATTAAATCTGGGAGAAAAAAGATGAGGACCTAACCGAGTGGAGGAGGGAGGGGAAAGACACAAATCCACAGCTGGGGGTTTAGGCACCTCCTGGCCACCACTGCCATCCCAACCCCATGGATATTCAAGCAACCTACTGCCCCATATTCCGGTTTAAAGAGCTGAACCGATGCCTTTCCTGTGGCCTCAGATGCTCCTTGAGAGGAACTGCTTTATCACAGCTCATTGGTCCCCTGAAGCCCCCAGTTAGTGCCCAGCCATAATGAGGACATGCTCACCAACTGCAAACCCATCAAGAGGAGCCTCTGCTCTCACCCCTCCCTCAGTTCAGGGATACCCAGGCTCTGCTCTTCCACCCTCTGCAAGGATTTCACCACCTTCCCCAGGAGGGAGGTCTCAGGAAGGGCTCCCCAAGCACTAAGCAATGACCTCTGGGTCAATTTTAAGATCTATAAGCTGGAAAACAGCGTTTGCAGAGTTAGTGCCAAGAGACAACGTGGGTTACATGGCTGCTTCACCTACAAGCACACCAACAACCACAGGAAATTCCCACTGTTTTTCCCAGAGCATAAACTTGGTGGTGAAACCACACAAACCAAATCTTTGCTCTCCTCCTTGTTAGGACCCACCTGGTAGCTGTTCTTTATTTACAAGAACAATCCAAAACAAGCTCCAGTCTCTGATTTAAAGACCTTAATAACCAAACTAACCATGTACAGGCACTGCAGCTGTTACCGTTTCAGGATCACTTCGGTTTTGCTGAGCACACCTCTACAGCACCAATCCCTGGTCAATGACACCTCGACCACCAGCAGCTGTCACCCCACCGAAAAGTGGTTTTATTTTCCTTTTACAGGTGGGGAAACTGAGGCAGGGACAGGTCACTGGCATTTGCTGTGGTTTAGGTCAGACTGAGGCTGTGTGCTCCTCGAGAAGGTGCACACAGCAAACAAGTGACCAACAAAACCACACCAGCTGGCCTCCCCCAGCACCCAACCCATGCTTCTGCTAACAGGAGTACAACCTGAACTGAGTTTTAATTAAGAAACAAGCTAAATCTGGAAATCACACTTTGTTTTTTCTTGCATGCACGTTCTGTTTAACAGCTTAAAAGAGGCTAAAACAGCCTCCAGGGTGAGAACAGCCGGTCGTACTTTAAAACCGGCTTTAAGATTTAAAGCACGTGTATAGGTGCAGCACTGATGACAAGCAGGGAAGGGAAGGTTTCTGGAGGTAAAAGCATCTTGTAGAACAGCTCTTGGCCCCCCCTCTGAGGCCCTTCTGTCCCTCAATGCACTTTTGCAAGATGGAAAAACAGCATTTGGACCCCTCGTATCCCACCACGGGAAATCAAACTCCGCCAGGAGATGCTGGCGGGACAAGCGCTGCCTGCACTGCTCTTTGCCCACCACCATGGGAGCACAACCACGCCGCGTCCCCTTTTTCCATCCTTGTTCCAGCAGTGGGAACCGCGGCACCACATCTCGGTGCATCCTCAGAGGGACCTGGGGCATGGGCACGGTTCGGTCTGGGCTGTCCCTTGCGCTCGCAGCACGTGTCTGGGGTAGCGGGGCACAGGCTGTTCGCGGGTGCCCTACAGGGATGCACATCCTCGCACCGCTGCGCTTCGTGCGGGCACCCCGCGGCCGCAGCGAAGGCACCGAGCGCGCTTGGCCGCCCCGGGCGGGGCGAGGGGAGCCCGCCCGCA